>CM047814.1:90708534-90880729 GCA_026214975.1 Gentiana macrophylla
TTCTTGAACCTTGAATGGTTCTTCCACATTTTCTATATAGTTGATATAGTAGTGGATTCATTTCTTTAGCAAGGACCAGGGTCTTTGGTAGTCTTAATTGATACTTTTAATCAAGTTCAGAACATCCCATTAGCTGCCAGTCTTGTGCCTGCAAGTTTCAGTGTTCTATCTTGTTGATATCTTCTTGCTGATCTTGCATCTTGTTGAGCCTGCTGCCTTGCTATTAAACCTGCTGAACCTGACTTGCTTGAACATCTTGTAATAGTCATTAGGCTGTAGGTTTTAGGAGCTGAACCTTGTATTCAGTCTTTAACAAGTGCAGGCTTGATAATCTGGTGTTTCACCATGATTATCACCCTTGAAGGACTGATAGTTCGGCCTTGTTGCTGTCTTGATTATTTTACTGAACCTGTAAGTCTTATTTTCTTGCTGGTTTTGTAATCTGAACTGCGGTAATAATTTATAGGCTGTTGTATTTTGTAGTTTGCTGAATCGAGCCTTTTTGTTCTTTGTTGAATTTGTAATTCATTCATTAAACTTGCTGAGTTTTGTATTCATCATCATATTTGGTTTGAAGCTGTAACCATATTGTGTTAATAGAACTAGTTGGCTGCATCTTTTTTTTGTTTGAATTGCTATAGAACCTGTACGTTAGACTGCATTATTTTTTGATCAAGTTTAAAAAAAAAATTCAGTGTTTGTCTTTACATTGTTTTGTTTATAGCTGTCGATCTTAATCGGAAACTGAATCTGCATATTTAATTAACTCACCTAATCAAGTGTTATTTGTTTTATTAAACTATTTATTAAACTTGATCTAGGTAATAATAGTTAACACGTATAACTTAGATTTAAATCCTGCTTCCAAATTATTTTTAAGTGTGTTAATTATTTGAAAACTCTGATTTTATCCGTATTGCCTGCAAAAAGTGCTTAAAATTTTAAAAAGACAATTTTTACCCACACTCTATTCACCTCCCCCCTCTCTGCAGAGTGTGTCTGCGCATTATCGATCCAACATTTAGGTCAAGTGGGAGATTGTTGATGTAATGCCTAAACTCAATCGGGTTGGACCGGATCGAGACCGGGTGGATCATTTCTACTACGTCTTTACGTTTATACATATGATAAATTACTTTTCTTATTATACATTTGTTCGTTTAACGGACCAAATGCTATATTGTATATAAAAATAATGTCCATAGTGTCAAACTATGATAGAAATCATAATAGTGATTATGGTTGATGAGATCTCGAATCACTTTAATAATTTTGATGCTTAAATGTCTCTAGTCGTATGTAATATTAATTAGGACATTAATAGTGCGATTAGACTAAGACGTATTGGATGTATTCTATCTTATGAAGATAGGAATAAATCTCGTCTATCGAAGTGTGGGACACTTGGACTATACCTGGACGAGTATTAGATAATGCGTACGTTAAATTGACCCACTTATTTTATTAAGTGTTGCACTATGTGGCGGTTGTGTAATTATCCTATGACCAGAGTCTTCATTGCATCACGGTATGGATTGTCATGCTTTGACGCTATTGAGGTTTTCCTAATCCATGGTGCGATCATGCGGTAGTGATTGGGTGTGAAATTGAAGCATGCGTAGGATTAATGTTGGTCGTCCGAAGTCGCATATCCTAATAGTGCGAGTAAATATCCGAAAGACCTTCTTATAAAGAATGTCTAGCTCTCGTGAATATTTGTAAAGTGGGAGTAAATGAGTTACTTCAAGAGAGCATGATATCTGATTATAAGATATAATCGTTAATATATGACACTCTGATACATTTGTATGGATATTATAACAAATGATAAGATTTTATTTACACGGTAAACCGTTTTCACATGAAATATTGTAGTCATAGCACTTATGAAACTGAATGTTTGGGAATACAAATCATTATTCATCCGTGCGTGTAATCAGCATATATATATGGTGTTTAGGACACTTGTCACACATACAAGATGCCACACAATACATAGAATCTAGACTAGATACTACACTCTTACTTATTACAAAATAGGTCCCTCAACATTCTATATTATCAATATACTCCAACATTGTTGATTGCCTTCCAAGACTTGAAAGTCTAGAACTTGATGGAGTTGATTTCCAGTCCGAGGAAGCTTTTGAAAAACTCATAAAGGGATGCTCAATGCTTTGAATAATCTGTGCCTCGATATATATAGTAATGACGATGATGGTTTTACGTATATGATATCTTCAACTTCCTTGAGACGCTTTGAGCTATGTTTCAACTTTCAAGCATAAATGCAGCCTGAAGTTAAAGGCTTGCTCACTTGAGTACATCGAGGTATTTGGTTGTATATCTGAGACTTCTGTACAAGAGAATTCGAGCTCTCTTGTTGGAGCATACTTCAGTATTCATTTGCTTAAAGATGAATATGAATTCATTCAAGACGACTTTTGCAATTCAATCATTGAAGCAGTTCACGCTTTTGATCACGGAAAAGCTCTAAATTTATTAGCCGATGGTTTGCGGGTTAGCTTCAGTATGCCTTAGACTTGTACTCTTCTTCTTTTTTCTTTTGTTAACATCATTCAAAATTTGAAGATAAGCGTTGTGGCAATGCGTGATCACACAATATTTGACATGTTGCACCGGTTTATTGTAGCCCATTACTAGATTTCATTCAAAGCTGATCACACAATATCCGACAACGGTATTTGTAACGTTATTTTGTAGCCCATTACAAGATTTCATCCTGATCGTGTTTTCAACATATTGAGGAGACAGTCGCTTCGCCCGACAACATTACGATGTTTGTTCTGCAAGAAGCAGTGCTTTCAAGGGAAATTGTGGATCAGGTTCAAGTTCTTCAATCTGTGATTTGTTTTATTATTTATTTATTGAGTTTTGATGAATTTGATCATAGATCAAGAACAGAACAGGAAACTGGAATTGAAACTTGCATATTCATTGATTGAGAGTAAAACTTGAAAAGTATACAATCGAATTATTCCAGAAATAGATGAACTAAACTTCTTACTCTAACTCTGCTCTTTTGGTACCTTATATAATGGTACTTTAGGCAGTTACAAGGTGATTAATCTAACTGATTTCCTAACTGACTAACTAACTCCCAAGCTTCTGGAATGATGCAGTTATTTCATCTTGTGATGTAATGCTGCAACACCCCCTCTCAAGATGAAATTAATTAGCCTTGTATATGCTGCATAGAGGATAAAAGGATAACAGTGTCTGAAACGTGTTTCTGTCTAATAGTTTAGTAAACAGATCAGCCAGTTGTAGGTGTGTAGAGATAGGTAGAGGTTTTAACAGTCCTGATTGATATCTATCTCTTATCACATGACAATCTATATCTATGTGCTTGGTCCTTTCATGGAATATAGGATTTTCCACTATGTATGAAAGCACTTTAACATCACACGAGAACATAGGTATGGGCATTTCTGCTTTATGTTGAATTCTTTCAGCAGGTATGTTAGCCACTGTAACTCACATAGAGCCATGGCCATGGCTCTGTACTCTGATTTAGAGGAGCTTCTAGAAGCTGTGGTTTGTTTCTTGGACCTCCAACTTATTAAGGAATTACCTAAGAAGACTCAGAATCCTGTTATAGATCTTTTGGTGTCTTCACATCCAGCCCAATCAGCATCCACATAGGCTTTTAGTTCCAGAATTCCTTGAGCGAAAAATAATATCCCTTGTTCAGGAGCATTCTTGGTATTTTAGAAGTGCGTAGCAATTTTGAGTTGTAATTTAGTGGGAGAATCAAGAAACTGACTCAGCTGTTATGTTGCTAGGGTGATATCAGGTCTGGTTATGCCAAGATACAACAATTTTCCAACTAAACTTCTATAATAACTATTTGATTCCAGTTTTGGTGAGTCTTTACTATGTAACTTCTGAGTTGTATCCATTGGGGTTTGAACTGGTTTGCAATCAGTGTATCCATAGTCTTCTAGGAGTTCCAGACAGTACTTTCTTTGTGACAACATTATTCCATCTTTGGATCTAGCAACTTCGAGCCCTAGGAAGTATTTAAGATTCCCTAGGTCTTTGATTCCAAATCTTGAGTTTAAGAATTCCTTTAAGTCTTTAATCTGCTCCAAGTTAGGACTGGTGACCAGCACATCATCAACATATACAAGCAGGGCAATGAAGTCTTCATCCTTTCTTTTTATAAACAGGCTATAGCCTTGTTTTGACTGCCCAAACCCCCTCTCAAGCAAATCTTGTGTGAGCTTTATGTTCCATTGTCTACTGGCTTGTTTCAAGCCATATAAAGATTTCTTGAGTTTGCATACAGTGCCTGGTGTAGAATTACAACCCTGAGGTATAGACATGTAAACTTCTTATGATAGATCCCAATGTAGAAAAGCATTATTCACATCTAGTTGTCTTGTGAATTCCATCCTTAGCAAAGAAGAATGGCAAGTAAAGTTCTTCTTGATGTGAGTTTTGCCACAGAGAAAAAAGTATCCAGATAATCCAATCCCGGTGTTGTGTGTAGCCCTTGGCAACAAGCCTCGGCTTTAATCCTCTATCTTGAACCATCAAGATGTCTTTTGATTCTATAAACCCACTTACAACCAATAGGAGTTTTCCTTTAGGTAGAGGTACAATCTCCTATGTGCCAGTTCTTTGTAAAGCATCAAGTTCATCTTGCATTGCTTTTCTCCAAGCTTCATCTTTGCATGCCTCATTGTAATGCCTAGGTTCAGTTAACACCTGTGCACTTAACACATAGTTCTTGTAAGAAGTAGATAAATGTGTTAAAGAATCAACATTCTGAATGCTATGAGGAGAGGTCCTGATCTTGGATGGATGACAGACATAGTAATTCAAGTAAGCAGGGACTTCTCTAGATCTAGATGATCTTCTTGTCATAGGGGGCATTTCCATTTTGGGAATTGTCCCATTGTCGGGATCATTGTGAACTTGATCATTTACTAGTTCTGAGCCACACTAGATTGTGCTTCTGGTTCAGGATTAGGTGAACGATCCTCTCCACTTTGCTCCTGCAAGTCTATGGCTTCAGAATGTTGTTCCTCCATAAATGGTAAAGGCAAGGAAAATTTATCAGTATCACCTGGGTTTTGAGTGTAGGGAAAAATCATTTCATGAAATGTTACATCTCTACTAATAAAAATCTGTCTAGTTTGCAGATTTAGTAAACAAAATCCTTTGACATTCAAGGCATGACCTAAATAAACAGATTTTATGCTTTTCTGTGCAAATTTGTTACCATCAGTGTGTAAGTTACAAGCATAAGTCGACAGCCAAATACTCTAATGTTCTTGTATGATGGAGCAGAACCAAAAAAGCAATTCATGAGGAGATTTTTCATTCAGGATTGGTGTAGGCAACACATTAATCAAAATGACAGCATGAATAACACAATAAGTCCAGTAAATTACAGGTAGACCTGATTGAAATTTCAGACTTCTTGCAACATCTAAAATATGTTGATGCTTTCTTTCTACCGCACCATTTTGTTGTAGAGTGTGAACAAGCAGTAGTTTGGTGAATGATGCCTTTAAGTGCATAAAAAAGCAGGTAAGTCAAACTCCAAACCATTATCGATCTAGAACCTATATTCTTTTATTTTCGTGATCTTTGATTTGTTTTGTATCTTTCTATGATTTATGATGCTATTGTGTGACTAGATCGAGAGATTGGTTGCTAATTGTTGTCTAACGTAGATGAGAATCGTTGTTAGGCTAGATCACCATAGAAAGATAGGATCCTTAATCGTTAATTCATGACAAATTAATTGGTTAATTATCTAGGTTGCTAGATTCTAAAATACGAGAGTTAACTTGAATCTACACCTTCGTTTTGTATGGAAATTGGTCTCAACATTCGAGAGAGAGAGATCAATAATTGAATTCACTAAGAGATTAGGAGTTCATAGCTTGAGAAACGGATTCACTAAGGAATTAGGAGTTCAGATCTCGTGTAAAGGTGAAACCACAATATCGAATTAAAATCATGAGATGAACTTGGATTGAAATCACTTGGTTTGTATATTGGTTGATTCCATGTATCTTTCTTCTATGTTTTTCTTAGTTGTTATAGCTTAGATTTATTTTATACATTCTATGTGTTTATATGTTTGTTCTTTCGTTTATTTGTTTTCATAAGTAACAATTGAAAGGAATTAATAAAACTAGATTCAACAACCCAATTCCTCGTGGATCGACCCTTTACTTATCCCGCTTTACTAGCAATTACCCGGTATTCGGCCGGTTAGAGTTAGTTTTGCATATAGGTTAGGGTTTATAAATTGTTTTTGTTTAATGATGCAAAACCACCCAAACAAAATCTTTATCGCCTTTGAGGATGTATAAGCCATTAGTAAAATCAGTTGTACCAATCCTCCTCAAACTGAGCATGTCCTGAATCACACAAGATTCTAGGTAAAATTTGATGTTATATGCCCTAGTCCTGATCAATCTAATAATAGATATGAGATTTAAACTAAATTCTGGTACACAGAACATTTTCAAGAATTAAATGCTGATTAATTTTGACTTGTCCTATATGTGATACCTAGCACTTTTACCATTAGGTAGACTAACAGACATATTATCCACAGATTTACAAGTTTCAAACAAGGCCTTATTGCAAACAATATGGTCTGTTGCACCAGAATCTACAATCCACCAAAGAAACTTAGGAATAGGTTTACCTGACCCTTCTACTGGATTGAAGTTTGTGGTCAGGGCCACAGAATTGACATTAGAAGTCCAGAATCCTGATTAGCTTGCAGTAGATTCAAAATTTGTTGATATTGTTCTTGTATAGCACTAATCTGGGAATAGTCTGAAACTGCTTCAGATGCATCTTGATTCCAAGAGCCTGAACCAACACAATTTGCAGATGAAGATGACCTTCTCCTGCCTCTGCCCTTTGGTGGGAAACCATGTTTCTTGTAACAACGATCCACAGTGTGACCAGTCATTCCACAATGTGTACATTGTGGTTTCTTGCTGTTATTGTTGAAATTTCTCCTATTAGCACCTCCTTGATTTTGAACAGCAAGAACAGCCTTCTGATTTGTTTCAGAAGATCCAAAAACTGCAGCAGATTCTACCAATTTTGCTCCAGAGAAAGAACTATATAACTGCTTTTTTCTTGTTTAACAGCCATGGAAAACACTGCTTTAATCGAAGGTAATGGATCTAACATCAAAACCTGAGACTTAATTGAAGCATACTCATCATTTAGCCCTTTCAAAACCGAATGACATACTGTTTCTCCATATATCCTTGAAACCATTTCTTGCCACAATCACAATCAGGAGCAGCTGTAACAGTCATCAATTGATCCCACAGAACCTTCAATTACGTAAAATATTGAGACATAGTAAGATTACCTTGCTTGGTATTTTGAATTTCTTCCATCATGTTGGACAAAGTGTAAGTATCTCTCCCTCCAAATCTGTCTTCAAGATCATCCCACATGTCTTTTGCAGTTTTGTAGGAGGCTATGCTCTGAGCTATATCTCTTGATACTGCATTGACCAACCAAGCTTTCACCATATTGTTACATTGTCTCCAAGCTGAATAATGAGTCTCATTGGGCGTAAGAGCAGGAATAGATCCATCTACGAAACCCATCTTGTTATTCGAAGACAGTGCTGTGGTCATAAAGATCTTCCAGCTGTGGTAATTGCTATCATCGAGCAATGGTTGAACCAAAACAAGAGCTGGATTTTCATTAGGATGAATGACCAAATCAGCAGGAACAACAGCTCCTTGTTTATCCATCAAGAAGACGATTATGAAGAACAAGATCTGAAAAATAACCGAAGGAAGAAGAAGAGAAAAGAAACAAATGTGGATTGGAAGCTTATTGCTCTGATACCATGATGAATTTGATCATAGA
This sequence comes from Gentiana macrophylla, assembly GCA_026214975.1. Classification (NCBI taxonomy): domain Eukaryota; kingdom Viridiplantae; phylum Streptophyta; class Magnoliopsida; order Gentianales; family Gentianaceae; genus Gentiana; species Gentiana macrophylla. The sequence goes on from CM047814.1 coordinate 90,716,431, forward strand.
TCAAGAACAGAACAGGAAACTGGAATTGAAACTTGCATATTCATTGATTGAGAGTAAAACTTGAAAAGTATACAATCGAATTATTCCAGAAATATATGAACTAAACTTCTTACTCTAACTCTGCTCTTTTGGTACCTTATATAATGGTATTTTAGGCAGTTACAATGTGATGTAATCTAACTGATTTCCTAACTGACTAACTAACTCCCAAGCTTCTGGAATGATGCAGTTATTTCATCTTGTGATGTAATGCCGCAACAAGTTTGAGATCGCTTTTGTGGCTATACGTACATGTATATTCTACTCCGGCCCTTGATCATTCCCTTTTTATTTATTTTAACATGGATCATATCTATGATATTTTTCAACTCTTGCCACCTAAGATTCAAGTTGGCTTATTCAGTGCCACAATGGTGGCACCCGAGCCCAGCTGTTAAATCATCACTAGGGAGTTGATGATGAATAAGAAGCCCATTATGGGCGATGAGCTCACACTCGAGAGTATCAGACAATGTTATGTTAACGTCCAAGACGAATTTAAAATCGAAAGCTTGAAACACTGTATAATCTTCTTGAATCCATGTTTTTTATCCAAAGTGTCATCTTTGTGAACACAAGGCGTAAAGTGGATTGGTTGACTATCAAAATAAGGAGTCGTGGTGGTGGGCGCTGGAACTATATTAGTTATTATGTGATCCATGGAAATATGGACAAAAACACAAGGCAGATAATGATGTGTAGATTTCGTTGCTGTGGTGGTACTTGTGTGTTCATCACAAGTAGTAGCAACCTCTTGCTGAAGAAGGAGGTATCATGTCCAAAAATTTGTCAATTTGGTGATCAACGGTAATTTTATGATGCATGAGACTGATAAGTTAATGTAATTCTCTCTACAAACTCCTATCAAGGACTCTAGTCAACCGCCTCAAATCAGTCATAGGAGAGGTTATCTCAGTGTCCAATCGGCTTTCATCAAAGGAAGACTTATAGCAGATAACATAATTACCGTTTTTGGTATTTTTCATTCTATGAAGAGTGGAGCTACCAGATGCAATAATCATATGGCCTTTAAACTTAGATATGGCGAAGGCTTTTGACCAAGTCGAGTGGGCCTTCGTTGAGAAACTCATGCAGGTTATGAAGTTCCCCCATCATATTATCCGGGTTATCATGAATTGCCTAGCCACAGTCTCCTATCAAATACTGGTAAATGGAAGTCCACCCCCTCCTTACTCCAACAAGAGGAATACGCCAAGGTGATCCCTTATCACCTTTTATTTTTATTATTTACACCTCTATCTTACCACATGAAGCAGAATCAATATTAAATATTCCCCGCTATCCACAACATGATAAACTCTCTTGGCACTTTACAGCAAAGGGAGTTTACAATGTCAAGTCCGGATACTCAAGAGCTATGGAAATACATGAAAACAAACCAGAAAAGCTTGCCAAGTGTCCTCAACCGGTCTTCAACCGACAACACCCAATATTTCTTTATGGATTAAAACGGAAACAAACCGTAAACTAAAAATCATTTGGACAATAATGTAATCACATTAACACCCAAAAAACTTGTGTATTTTTAAATAACACATTCAATCACAATGGAAAAAAATTACTAACATATATGATAAACAACTTTAACATCAACATAGATGATAAGTAAGTTACATCAGGGAAAGGATTACTCATGCCATTTCTGTAATAAAAAAACACATAGATTTACGAGAACCAACTAACTAGTAGTATGTAAACGCAACATATGGCTCTTAGGCATGTGAAGATCTTGATTTTTTCTTGTATACTTGTGATGAAACACCAGCATTGCCTCACCATTTTGAATCAACAGTCTTCAATCACCTGGGCCAAAACCACCTGCAATGACACCTTTTACTAACAATACATTGTGATATTAACAGTATCAGTAACACAATATCATGCTCATATAAGGATCATTTAAGGCTTAATTCAAAGACTACTTCAAGGCACACATATCTGGCTCAAATAAGGCTCATATAAGGCTTAATTCAATGGACACCGTATCAATCTGGCTCATATAAGGCACACAGTATTAGTAACACAGTACCATGCTCATATAAGGCTCATTTAAGTCTTACTTCAAGGGACTACTTCAAGGAAAACATATATGGCTCATATTAAGCTCATTTAAGGCTAAATTCAAGGGACACAGTATCATATCTGGCTCATATAAGGCATATAGTATCAGTAACAATATCATATAACACAGTATCAGTAACACAATATCATGCTCAAAAGGACTCTCTCATTTAGTATATGGTTAATTCACATTAATTAACCATTTTTCACATTAATTTTCTCTTAACAACACAACACTCATTGCATCTGCATCATATTATTATAAAAGGATACTTTCCTTATCCTATTATCCACAAACAAATTATTTCATACAAACAAAAAGCAGCTTCATTTATGCTTTTCCATTCAGAATTTAGATTTGCATAAGTGCTTTCCGAATGCTTTCTGAGGCAACTTCTTCAAACAACTATGGACTGCACAAAATAAAGCCACTAAAGACCCCCCAAAAGTGAACATAGAAATCATCAATGAAGAATTGAATAGATTATCTATTCTATGTCAAGAGTATTACCTGCTGAAAAGGCAAAACATCTGACCGATAACGGGTGCGCTCCCCTTTGTCACATTTGATCAATTTAGACACGTTAGGGATCAAAATGCCTCCAGGTAGCACAATATCTTGATCTTAATATGATTTCATATCAATGTCGGTTCATCACTTGATGCAAAAATGAAGGCATTTTGTTGGTCCTTTGAAAAGGATTTGGTTAAGTTTAGAGCGGGGTGAATAAACTTAACACTTAAAACTTTTGAGTTAACAAACTCAAGAATCTTCAACTGAAATGTTTGCTCGATCTCGAAGAATCACGACACTCGATAGTCTGGCGGATCGTTGATATTACCGACTTTGTTGCAAATGAATATATTCAAGTTAAGCCTTATTACTTGTTGTTAAAGTATGATACCAAGTATTAGATACTCAGTAGTGTAAGTGTGTGATTTAGTTGCTAGTTTCAGTAGATTGATGTGCTAAATATACTAAATACAAAATGTAAGTGCAGAAAGTAAGTAGGCAATTTTTATAGTGGTTCCAGGTGGCGTAATCCTCGTCACCCACTCTTCTCCCGTGATGTTGGAGGTAATTCACCAATAAATATGGCTTCACAAACTGAACACTTGGAACAGGTAGGATTGTTGCTCCAAAGTCTTCCACTGGTCCTTGAAGGGTAGGATTTCTCTTCCCCACGCCCACCACAAACAACACTCCTTGACACCCTAGGATGCTTCACTTTGTCTTCAAGAGGTTTCTTGTAAAGAAAGTTTGAATCAAGTAATTGATTCAAATTTTCAAAGCAGCTTGATCAGATGATATGATCGACTTGGATTCTTCAAGTGTGTAAACTTGATGTAGCTTGATGACAAAGTTACACTTGAAGAAGTTTACTAGATTAGTAGCTTTAAGTTCAAGAGGTCGTGGGTGATTTCTTGATAAGAATCTAAAGCTCAAGATTATCTCATTATTTTTCTCTTAAAAATCATATGTTTCTGTATCAGGGGTTATCTATTTATGAGTGAGAATTCTTGTGACTTATGTTTGAAATTCAAACATAGCCGTTTCAGATTTGTCCCTTTCATGACTTGCATTCTCGTCCCTCAGACATAGTACTAACACTGCTCGCTTTATTTTCCGCCGATTTCAGATTGTCCACCCTTTGACTTGTATCCATTGGATAAGCCTCTGCTTTCTTTCCAACGCCCCTTTAATCTTGGCCATTGATTTGTTTGATAGAATCAGAGCTATTATCTGTCCTTATCCTTTTAATCTTCCAATGTAACCTTTGATTAAATCGAAATATATGTTCGGCGGAGTTCCCGTGTAAGTAAGTCTCACAAATACATATCGATCACCGATCCAAGGTTGTTGTGTTTATAAAACACTCAGAATCGACTTCTCTTATATCTAACTTTTTATTATGAAGTTAGATTACACCATTTTGAATATAACCAAGTTCCAATCACCACTTAACTTATGGAACTTAGACCTTGTACACAAGGTATATGTAATCAGTTTAGGTCATCACAGACTTCCCTAAATTCTGATTCCATATCCTTGACTTTAAATACTAAGTTTGATCCCTTAGCCTTCAATAACTGATTTTGATCCATCACCTTCGCCTTGTGAGTTCCTAAACTCAAAACCTCTACTCGATCTAGACAAGTCTGCTGATGAAAGTTAGCTGACTATTTACAGTGGTTGTTTGATCAAACATATACAAAGATCAAACTTTAATAAGCCTATACATTTGATCTAGACATCTTTTTGCCTTTGCTCTATAACAGCTAGTCTGGCATACATCACTAAAACTTAAAATAAGTCCAACAATTTCCCCATTTTTGGTGATGATGCCAATACCCTCCTACAGCAAAGCAAAAAGTGTAAAAACAAAAACAGAACAAACTTCAGTCATTCTCATTATAATCAGTTTGTTCAAAAGTATTACAAGCTAGATTCAGCAAAAAGAAAAAGCATGTGTAAGTATGTTGATTTAGTTCCTTCTATCTCTTTCTTGTCTCTCCTTCTCTTGCTGTTATTGATATTCCCTTATATCTCTTACCATTTCTCTCATCCATTGATTTTCAATAAGGGAAAAATCAATATGGGGATTCACTTCCTTCCACCATTTCCATGCCTCAGGTAGAGTAAGGTTGATTTGGTGTACTCTAAAACCTAAACGCATGTATAATCGCTTGAACTCATCCAAAGAATCTCTTGTCGATGTAGTAAGTAGACTCCTTTCACCTCTACCACCTCTCGCCCACCTCTTCCACCTCTGCTCAGTGTGAAGATCTTAAGGCTTTAACTCTTGCTTCCTAAAACTTAAGTCCCGTAAAGGAATTTAGTCCTCATGGAAGCCCTTGTCATGGTAAGCTCTTCTCTTGTTATAGTAAAGCTTCTTGTATTCCTTGAAAAGATCATTAGTTAGTGGAAGTCTGCCAGGTGCTGGTTCTCTGAAAGCATTGGTGTCAGCCTCCCATCTCTTTTGCGCAAAAATTCTAGCAGCCTCTTTTGCTACAGCTGTCTGGCTCTCTTCCCCCTTATTGACATCATCAACAAAACGGGAAAGCAGACCATGAACACTCTCCTGTGTGATCACCAAGTTGTTCAGTTGACCCTCCATGATCTCAATTTTAGTGTCAACTGCAGTGATCCTTCCCTCCATTGTCTGCTCCAGTAGATTGATCCTCTCAGTAATTTTAGAATCCAACCCAGCAGGGTGAGATGTTCCAGCCGATTTAGTCAGCAAAGAGCTTAGGTGCATCAGCAAGCTTGTCTAGTTTCTGGTGAATATATGCAAACTGTTCTTTCAAAAACTTCTCCTTCAGTGTATTTCCTTGTTTAATTCCTTTTACATCTAGGGCAAGGTCGGTGAGAGCATATTGAGTGGAAGTAATGTTGGAAGCAACTATTTCAAAGAGTTCTTCCTCTATTTTCCACCAAGTTCATTAAATCTTCAAACATTTTCTCTTGTCTGTCAAGTTGAGTTCTTAGTCTTGTCACTTCTGACTGCCTCAATTCATCCAACACTTGTACTGGTACCCCACCAACCATTCCTCCAGCCATATGTCCATCAGCTTCATCAGCAGGCTCTTCTACATTGTATTGTGCCCTATGTCTGCTGACAACCATGGCTCTTGTCCCTTCCAGTAGGGGCAGGTCCTTCTTCAACCATAGCACCAAGAATATCCTCCATAATTGGATCTTGTGCAGGTTCTTCAAAAATTGGTACAAATGCTCATTGTGGATTAGCGAAATAAGTTCTTCCTCGTGCATTTGAAACTCCTCATCATCAAGTCATAGTCCAAAGAAATTGCTCATCCTCATCAATAACGATCTGTGACCATCCTTCCTTCAAAGGCCTTTTCTCCAAGTAAGTTCTACTACAACACACTGCTTCTTCAATAATTACAGGGGTTTCCTCCAAACCCATTGGGAGTTCCAACCTTTGTCCAGTCTTTGCTTGATCCTCAAAGAACTGTACTCACCGCTCGACCTTTGTTCGTGTCTTTATCTGCTCTCTCAAAGACTGAACCTCCTCAAAATGTAATGGTGATCCTTCCAAACCCATCACCATATCCAACCTCTGTCCAATAACTGTTTTTTCCTCAGTGAGTAGGACTCTTTCTTCCACACAAATAAAAGGAAAAATAGCCATGTTTTCCTCTAGAAATCCTCTGACATTAGCAATCTTCTATAAAGTTTCAACAGATTTTGATAGAGTGTCCTGAGTGTCAATCCATTCTTGATATTTAATTGAATCTTCAGAACTAACATCAGGCTCACTATGTTCAATAACATTTTCTTCATCCAAATCTTCACTCTGCTGATCATCAGGATGCATATCCACCTCCACAACCTTGAATGCATCAGATGTCCCAACCATCCTGTTACCTCCAAGGTTTATGCCATCATTCATTAGGGCTTCCAAATCATCTACGGTGAGATCTTCCAGATCCTCATCCATTTGTTCACCTTGTTGGTCCTCAGTAGACTTACCAAAGACCGAGAAGACTGCTACGCTCCCTGTTCATTTAATAATGCGCCCACCGCTTCTCCTTGATGTGGGGGATGATCATCATCAGAATCAGATGATGATGAATAATCACTATCTGTACCATCCCTAGGAGTCTTGAACATGATACTTCCTTCTCCCTTTTCTCTGTCTAAGATTTCCATCAACCTCATTTACAGCAGGGATGTATTGACCAGATCAAGCAGGTTTTCCACTTCCAAATTTTCAAACGCCCATTCCTCAAAGTCTGTCATAGGCTCAGCAGCTGATTTTTGTTTCTTATAATAACCAAACTTCCATTGGAAGTAATCAGCCACCAGCTTGAGTTTAGGATCAACATATCCTTATTTTCTTTTCTTTTCCTTCATTTCGAATGGCATAGAAGGTTTCCTTGCAGAAGATTGTTCAACTTGTTGTCCTCCAAAGGTCCCAACAAGTAGGTTTAAAGTTTCCTCAACAGATGCCTCTAGGTCAGTAGGTTCTTCTGGTTGTAAATTTGTACCTACCACTTCCATCTGTTCCACACTAGGTTCCCCCTGACTTACATGCTCATCAGCAGGGTTAGCAACAGATTGCGCTTCCCCCTGAACTATTGCAGAAATTGCAGGGTCTTGTACCAATGTACCTACTTCCACAGCAGGTGCAAACTCATTAGTCTGCTGTGGTTCTTCAGTAGGTTCAGCAGGTTTCTCAACAACAACCTCTCCAGTAGGTTGCTCAATAACAACCTCTTCAGTTCCAGTAGGCTTAACAATTGTTAAAGGCTTAGCTTCAATAGCCTCTTCTTCTTCTCTTTGTTCTTCAAGAATCCTCAATTGCTTCCCTTTGCCATGTTTCTTTTTATGTGTAATTTTCTTCATTCTTTTGAAAGGTCTTTCAGCTTCAATCTCAACAAATTTTCCTCTTTCTTTTATCTTCTTTATGTTGCTCTCTCAAAATTTCAACAATGACTTCTTCTTTGTAACTACAGCTGGGTCAGTAACTTCAATTTCAACTAGACCCTAAGTAGACTCAGCAGTCTCTACTGTCTGCTTCCTTGTTTTCCTAGGTTTTAGTAACTCAGTGATTTTTCTGGTGTCAGCAACTTTTCTTTTCTCAAAGAACTTTACTGGGTGCAAGTGATTAACAACTTGTTTGAACTCGCTCACCACCAAAGATCATCATCTCCATCATTATCACTCTCAGTTGCTTCATCATCCACATCTTCATCATCATCCAAACCAGGGATGAGATAGCCAATCTCCTTCTTGTATCTGGACTTGTTTATTTTCTCAGGTGCAACATCAGCAATCCCCAAATGATTCAGCAGGGCCTGAACCATCAAACCCAAAGGTAAAGTCTTGGGACATCCTAGTCCCTTCTCTGTCCTCTGATATCACCTTCTTCATGTATTGGACAAAAAATCCAGCCCAATCAAACTTCATGCTTTTACAGATGATGATCAGTAGATCAATCTTGGGTCCAGACAGTGTGTCAAGGCTTCCACTTAATCCCAAGATATTCTTTGCTATAATCTTGCTCAGCAGGTTGTATTCCATCCTAATATGCTTCACATTGATCCCCAGAGATGATTTGATGGCATCATTGGTCTTTATTCTATCAACAAAATTCAATCTTGACAGCCCCATTTCTTTAGGATTAGTTGGAGCATTATTTCCAGGTCCAAAACCAAATGCCTCCCTCAAAGAGTTTGAGGAAATTTCAATCTCCTGGCCATTCACTGTTGTAGTAAATGCCTCTCTATTATCTCTTATCACAATGTTTCTCCAGAAACTAACAACATTTGTGTAAGATATTCTTTCCAATCTGATATTCAAAACATTTTCCAATCCTTCAAATCTTCTGATTCTACGACCAATATTGATAGCTAACTCAGTCTTGTTAGCATCAACAACGAACGCTCTTACACTTTGGCTCATACCAATACGAATATCATCATTGTCCGCCATTACTAAATAAAAGATGAAGAAGATACCTTTCAAATCTGTGTTCACTCGGTATATTTGCGAGAGAAAATCAATCAAGAAGGTTGTAAGTATCTTCTGTGTATAAGTCTGTATATATATCAGAGAGTTATGGGTAGAAACTGTCAGAACACGTACTGTAGCATTAACCATGATTAAATAATGAATGAATGAAATCTTTCCACGTGTCCCATAACTGACCCATAAAGAATGGTAACCGTTCGATCGTGTAACTGTGGTTATAAAGATAGGGTAAATATCCCGATCTTTTGCTTTTTGACTTTTGTTAAAGTTTGACTGTAATGTATGTCTCAAAGACCTTTGCCATCATGAGACTTGGCTCAAGAAATGGCGACAAATATGCCTCAAAGAAACTGTTTGACAAAGTCACTCTAATGATCTTCAATTCTTCTTGTTTTGTCCAAATGATAATACAAGATGAAGTTTAATACCAATGACTGATCTGTCAAGTGAGCTCACCCAACAGGAGAAAGACCAATCCCCTTGGCAACTTCATTTGCTCAATTGTCCAAACATAAATAAGTACATGGAATTGTTGATACCAATGACTAATCTGCTAAGTGGGCTCACCCAACATAGCAAAGACTAATCCTCTTGGTGAATTCCAGTACACTGCTGATCAAAGATGTATCAGTCAACTTTTAAAATTCCAAGTTCAGTCCTTAGTTTAGCAAATCTTTCATTAACCAATGGTTTTGTGAAGATGTCAGCAAGTTGATCTTCAGTGGGGATGTAAAGAACCACCACATCTTTCTTTTCAACATGATCTCTTATAAAATGATGTCTCACATTAATATGCTTGGTTCTTGAGTGCAAAACAGGATTTTCTGTGATTGCAATTGTACTTGTGTTGTCACACATTATAGGAATTTCTCTTTCTTCAACTGTTGTCTTAACCAAAGTATTTGTGCCAAAGAACTTCCAAAGAAGAATGTATTCACCATAGCGTTGGAAGTTGATATAGAATTATGTGTCTTGCTAAACCGTAAAACCGATCTTTTTCCTCAACTCGATGTGTTCTTGTGGTGCTTTTTCTACCAATCTTGCATCCAAAGATAATCGTAATCTGAGTAGGATATAACCTTGAAACTTCCATCTTTTGAATACCATATTCCTACATCCAAAGTCTCCTTTAGATACTTGAGAACTCTTTTGACTCAGCAGACTAAATTACTTTCCTTAGGTTTTGATTGAAATCTTGCACAAACACCTACAGCAAAAGATATATGGCGATGAAGGCACAAAGACCGCCTATCATCCTCCTGTATAAGGTCTGATCAACATCTTTGCCTTCTTTGTCTTCATCCAATCTTATTTTGTACTCATAGGAGTTGATACCTTGGTGTTGTTTTCCATGCCAAATTTCTTCAGTAGCTCCTTGGTATACTTGGTTTGATGAATGAAGATCTCATCTTTCATCTGCTTGACTTGTAAACCCAAGAAATAGTTCATTTCTCCCATCATACTCATTTGGAATTTACTTTTCATCGATTAGCAAACTTTTCACATAGTAATTGATTTTCGAACCAAAGATTATGTCATCAACATAAATCACATCAGCAGGTGTTGTCTCCTTCATTGATTCTGAAAAGAGTCTTGTCAATGGTTCCTTTGGTAAAACCATTGTCCACCAAGAATTGAGATAGGGTCTCATACCATGCTCTTGGTGCTTGTTTCAAACCATAAAGTGCCTTATTGAGTCTGTACACTTTATCTTCTTGGTCTTTAACTTCAAAACCAGGAGGTTGCTGAACATAAACCTCCTCTTCCAGAATTCCATTCAAAAATGCACTCTTGACATCCATTTGATATACTTTGAAGTTTTTATAAGTAGCATATGCCAAGAATAATCTTATAGCTTCCAATCTTGCAACAGGTGCATATGTCTCATCAAAATCTATTCCTTCTGCTTGAGAATAGCCTTTTGCTGCTAGTCTGGCCTTATTCCTTACAATGGTACCAGATTCATCTAATTTATTTCTGTATACCCATTTGGTTCCAATTATATTTGCATGATTAGGGCTTTCCACTAGTGTCCAAACTTGATTTCTTTCAAATTCATTCAATTCTTCTTGCATAGCAATTATCCAACCTGGATCTAATATTGCTTCTTCAACAACTTTAGGTTTTATTTGAGATAGAAAACAAGTAAACATTGCTTCTAGTTGTCTTCTAGTCCTCACACCTTGCTGTATACTGCCAATAACTTGTTCAGCAGGGTGATCCCTTAACCATTGTGGATTTTGGTTAGATTAATTATCAGGAACATCATCTTCAGTAGGGTCCGCTGTTGCTTCAGCAGGGGTTCAGCAGATCCTTGAACTGCCTCAGTTGTTGCATCAGTAGTGTTACCAACAGGGTGTTCTGCAGGGGCAGAGTCATAAATCTTTAAGTCATTAATCCTTTCCAAAACATCAACACATTCTGGATCAGTGACTTGTTGATTCTCAGTAGGTTCTGAAGCTTCATCTTCCATTCCAGTGAACTTAGGTTCATCAAATACAACATGTATTGTTTCTTCATGTTTCAGTGTCCTTTTGTTCAGTACCCTGAATGCCTTGCTGACAGAAGAGTATCCCAAGAAGATTCCTTCATCTGATTTTGGTTGGAAGGTCTTCAATTGCTCCTTATGATTTAAAATAAAACATTTGCTTCCAATTGGATGGAAATAAGATATATTAGGTTTCCTTCCATTCCAAATTTCATAAGGTGTCTTAAGCAGCTTCTTGTTCATTGAGGTCCTATTTTGTGTATAGCATGCTGTATTAACTGCCTCGGCCCAATATCTTTCAGGTAATAATGCTTCACAAATCATAGTCCTTCCTTCTTCTTTCAAAGTCATGTTTCTTCTCTCAAAGAACCCCATTTTGTTTGAGGTCTACCAAATAAAGAGCTAGTTGATGTAGTACACCATTCTGCTCACAATATTCTCTTATAATTTTATTGAGAAATTCAAGTACCCTTGTCTGATCTGATCTTCACTACTATCAAACTTTACTCATTTTGCAATCTCTTCAAAAGTTCGGCATCTTTTGAAGTGTTTCACTTTTCTTGTTCATGAATACTACCCAAGTGTATCTTGAATAATCATCCATAACTACTAAACTGTACTTCTTTCCTGTCACACTTGTTGGTGTTACTGGTCCAAATAGATCCATGGGCATCAGCTCCAAAACTCTTTTTGTTGATTGCTTAGTCTTTGATTTGAAACTTGATTTTGTTTGTTTACCTTGCTGACAAGCATCACATATAGCATCCTTTTTGAATGTGATCTCAGGTAAGCCAATCACCAGTTTCTTCTTCACCAACTGATCGATATCATCAAAATTTAGATGATTTAAATTCTTATGCCATAACCAATTAAGTTCGACTTGGTATGCACAATCGAGGCATGTTTCTAGAACAAGAAGAGACCAATCCACAACATACATGTTTTGTTGTCTTCTTCCAGCCAACACAACTTGATCACCTCTTTCACTGATGACAATACATGTGCCTTTGTCAAAAGTGACCTTGTAACCCATGTCACAATACTGTCCAGTGCTCAGTAGGTTATAGTCTAGTCCTTCCACAAATGCAATATTCCTGATTGTTAATCCATTTCTCACAAGTGTGTCATATCCTCTTGTATATCCTGGTGTGTTCTTATTGCCAAAATTCACTCTTGGACCATCCTTTGCCACAAAGTTTGACAAACAGTGCTTATTCTTTGTCATATGTCTGGAACATCCACTGTCAAAGTACCAGACACCCTTCAAAACAAAGTTAATGTATTTTAGGTATCCAAAACGGTTTGGGTCCATGATGGTCAGTGGTAAGCATGACCCTTGGCAAGTTTCCATAAGGTCTTCTTTGGAAGGTATCATACTTTTGTTCATACATGTATTCTACACATCCATAAGGTCTAACAGTTGAATAGAACTCACATATGATTTCTGGCCTTTTGGTATGTAATGCTGTTTAAGGTGATTTCTATTGTTAGAAGCACTAGCATAACCATAGGTTTGTTGTCTGTTAGGAACAGCTCTGTAATATGGAGTCTGCTGAGGTCCCTGTTGAGGTCTTGTATAAGTCCTCTGCTGATTCCATTGCTTAGGTTTTACCCTAGCAGCATGGTTATATCTATTGTTTCTAGCAATGGGTGTAGGAATATTCCAGTCATCATCAGTAGAGAACAGTCTACCTTTCCCCCTGAGATAAGTATCCCTTGAATGATTGACATTTTTAGGTTTAGGATTCTTATCCTTGGAATATTTCTGATTTTACATTTTTGTGGTCCAGCAGACTTGGTAGCAGGTCTGCTATTAGTAGGTCTAGAAGATGCAGCAGTCCTATTTTTAGATTTATTCTTTTTGTTAGGTGTTGTTGACCTTTTTGACTTCTGATTTTGCTTCCTTGGAGTCTTCTCAGTAGGCTTCACTGCCTCAGCAACCCTTTTTGGAGTTGGATCTTGTGCAGGTACAAACTTAGAACCAATTATGGTACTAGGTTCAGCAACCTTACTGGATCCACTCTTATTAGATTGTTGAGTTCCAAATCCAAGGCCTGTTATATCACCATAAGGCTTTCCAGATTTGAATGCAGTGGAGGAACAGGATTGTTCAACAGATTCAACAGCTACAGAATGTACAGTAGACTTGTGTTGATTCTGTTCAACCTCATTTTCCTTACCCTTGAGAATTCTCAATTCAGCTTTTAACCTTTCAACTTCTGATTGAAGAACTTCTTTTTCAGCCTTCACAATCTCATAACCAAATTGTATTATCCTCAGTTGATTAAGGATGTCATCCAAAGTTTCTTTATTGTCAGAATTTTTAGGATTTAAATCACAAGTTGATTCACAATCACTTTCAGCAGGAGTGTTTATAGATACAGAATTGTATACCTCCTCTGTTTCATCCATATTTGCCATTAAAGCATAATCATCCATATCAGCAACAAGTGCAGTATCATCAGATTCATTTCCTTTTTCTGATTCAACCTCATATCCTGATTCATCTTCAGCAACCATAGCCTTCTTGCCAGATCTTCTTTGTTGACTTTTGCTCTTCAGTAGGTCTGGACAATCAGGTCTGAAATGTCCAGGCTTCTTACAATTGAAGCAAAGATAATCAGGTTCCTTTTTCTGTTTTACTTCAGGACAGTCAGGTTTGAAGTGTCCTAGTTTCTTGCATTGATAGCACAAGTAATCATTGTCTTTCTTGGATTCATCCTTCTTCTTTTCACTAAACTTCTTTGTGAAATTCTTTGGAGAACCCCTTCCATTTTTCATCATTCTGATTTTCTTGCTCAGTGGGGCAATTTGTTCTTGCATCTCATCCAGTAGATCATCTTGAGCTCCTAATGTTTCTTCTTGATGTGTAGCAGCCAATGCAGTGGTCTTTGGTTCTTCTTTTTCTGTCTCAGGTACAAGTTTCTTACTGAATTCATATGCCTTGAGATCTGAAAACAATTTGAAGGTGTCTTCTTCATGTAAACTTCTCATTTCTTCTATGGCAGTCACCTTCATCTCCCAAACTTCTTTTGCAGGTAATGCTTCCAAGATTATTGAATTGATTTCTTCTTTTGAATACTTCACACTCAGTAGGGTGAGTTCATCCATGATTGCATTGAATCTTGACTCCATTTGTTCAATAGTTTCATTTGGTTTCATTTTGAACTCCTGGAACTTCTTCTTTGCCACACTGATCTTGTTCTTCTTTATTGCATCAGTGCATTCACAGATTAATTGCAACTTATCCCAAAGTTCTTTTGCAGTCTTGCAATATTTCACTTTCATATACATATTGCTATCTATGGTTCTGTATATGATATAAATAGCAATGTTGTTGAGGTTTGCTCTTTTTCTATCTTCAGCATTCCATTCTCTTTTTGGCTTTGGAATGTACTGAGTTTGATTATCCACAGTTTTAGCTTTTGTGATTTCCAGTGGTCCATCAGTCAGCACATCCATCATCTCATCATGTGTTGCAGCTAGAATAGTCTGCATACGACGTTTATACTCATCAAAACGATCTAAAGAACACATCAACATTGTTCTAGCATACTGGTTGTTATCCATGATGCAAAGCTTAGAAAATCAGAAACTTGAAAAAGTTTTCAAAGTATTTTCACAAGCACAACAAGTAGGATTACTTGAACGCAATCTTGCTCCGATACCAATTGTTGGTCCTTGAAAAGGCTTTGGTTAAGTTTAGAGGGGGTGAATAAACTTAACACTTAAAACTTTTGAGTTAACAAACTCGAACTTCAAGCACCTCTTGTTGCTCGATGAGTCTCTTGACACTCGATAGTCTGCTTGTTTGTTGATATTACTGACTTTGTTGCAGGGGAATATATTCAAGTTAAGCCTTATTACTTGTTGTTAAAGTATGATACCAAGTATTAGATACTCAGTAGTGTAAGTGTGTGATTCAGTTGCTAGTTTCAGTAGATTGATGTGCTAAATATACTAAATGCAGAATGTAAGTGCAGAAAGTAAGTAGTAAATTTTTATAGTGGTTCCAGGTGGTGTAATCCTATCAGTCCACTCTTCTCCAGTGATGTTGGAGGTAATTCACTAGAGATCCTTGAGGTAGCAGTTACAAAAATCCCTAAGTTGTTTGTCCTTCACCAATAACTATGGCTTCACAAACTGAACACTTGGAACATGTAGGATTGCTGCTCCAAAGTCTTCCACTGGACCTTGAAGGGTAGGATTGCCTCTTCACCAGCTCCACCACAAACAACAGTCATTGACACCCTAGGATGCTTCACTGTCTTCAACAGGTTTCTTGTAAAAGAAAGTTTGAATCAAGTAAGTGATTCAGCTTTCAGCTGTTTGATCAGGACGATATGATCAGCAGCTTGGATTCTTCAAGTGTGTAAACTTGATGTAGCTTGATGACTGATTACACTTGAAGAAGTTTACTGGATCAGTAGCTTTAAGTTCAGTAGGGTCAGCAGGGTGATTTCTTGATAAGAATCTGAAGCTCTAGATTATCTGTTATTTTTTCTCTTAAAAATCATCATCTATTTCTGTATCAGGGGTTATATATTTATGGGTGAGAATTCTTGTGACTTGTGTTTGAAATTCAAACATAGCCGTTTCAGATTTGTCCATTTCATGACTTGCATTATGTCCCTGTACATAGTAGTGACACTGTCAGTTTACTTTCTGTCAGATTTCAGACTGTCCACCCTTTGACTTGTATCCATTGGATAAGCATCTGTTTCTTTCCAACGTCCCTTTAATCTTAGCCATTGATTTGTTTGACAGAATCAGGAGTTGTTATCTGTCCTTATCCTTGTAATCTCTTCCAATGTAACCTTTGATTAAATCGAAATATATGTTCGGCGAGAGTTCTGTGTAAGTAAGTCTCATTGAAATACATATCGATCAAGCGATCCAAGGTTCTTTGTGTTTATAAAATCTGCAAATGACTTCTCTTATATCTAACTTTTTATTATGAAGTTAGATTACACCATTTTGAATATAACCAAGTTCCAATCACCACTTAACTTAAGGAACTTAGACCTTGTACACAAGGTATATGTAATCGATTTAGGTCATCATCCAGCACTTCCTAAATTCGATTCCATATCCTTGACTTTAAATACTAAGTTTGATCTCTTAGCCTTCAATAAGCGAGTTTGAGCCCTCGACCTTGACCTTGACCTTGATCTTGGCGAGTTCTAAACTAGTCTACGGCTCGGTACCTCTTGATCTGAACAAGTCTGGCGATAAAAGTCGGTGACTATTTTCAGATGGTTGTTTGATCAAACTATACAAAGATCAAACTCTAATAAGCTATACATTTGATCTGAGACATCTTTTTATCTTTCTTTCTTCATAACAATTGAGTCGGCATTCATCACTAAAACTTAAAATAAGTCCAACACATTTTCTACTTTTTGTGACAAGGAAAGGAGTCCAAACACCTTCATTTGTATACAACTCGACTCCAATTCTTGAATGTAATTCAAAACTTGTGGAGATAAATCATCGCGTGCCAATATTTCCACATCATCAACGCAACTATTAGGACTGCTTTAGCCTATCAAAACTCCATTATCTTCATGATGCTCGGAAAGCCCGTTTTATGACTTGCTTGTAATATCTTAAGGCAAATCGAAGTTCATATTCAAGGATATCCTATATTCAGCATTCCACAAAGTGTACCCATATATACAATTTTTGGAAAATTAGGGATAAGAATAACAATCAAAAATATTTTTAAGTATGAGGACAAATTTCATATTTTTTATAGGGAGAAGAACAATCAGTATAATTTTATAGCGAGAAGGACAAACAAATGAATCCCAAAATCGGTGAATCTCCCAGGTGAATCTCAAATCGGTGAATTTTGACATGAATTTAAACGATGAATCCCGAAAATTAGTGAATTTAAACGATGAATTTTGAAAATTAGTGAATTTTGACGATGAATTTAAATCGATTAATTTAAGCAATAATTTGAAACACAAATGAATTTAAACGATGAATAAATAGTTTTGTCGCTGTCACGAAAGTTTAAAACTGCGTCTTCCTACTTTCGATTGATGAAATATTTTTGTCATTCTCATCATTCACTCTACATTTTAATCAGCCAATCGTCCTACATATGATATATACCATTATTATCATTCACTTGAAATCATTCGAGGAACACTGAGAACGGAGGCGGTACCGATGAGTTTTTGGAGATGACAGCGTCGAGTTTTGGAGGAGATATGTTTTGTGAGAAAATAAAGATATATTGATCCTAGAATATATTTGTTCTTAATATAATTAAAAATTTAAAGCTGGATTAAAAATTAAATAATCCTTCTAATTTTTTTTTTTAGAAAAATAATCCATCTAATTAATTAGGATGTGTGTCACTACTATATATGTGTGTTCCGGTTTCTAAATTTTCCTCGCTCTGCATCCCAAAAGTTGATCCTTTAATTTCATTTTGACAGTCAAGAAAAGCCCTTCTCTCTTCTCCAAAAGAAAATCAATGGCGTCCTCTGACAATCAAAGTCTGGAATCAGGAGCCCAAATCACGTCTGGAGAATCTGCTCCCGTTTCTTCGAGCAACTTCAAGAATCAGAAGCATTCTTGGCCCTCAGTACCACTCTCACCACAGCTCCGGTATGCTCTAAACCGGAAACAACCAAGAATCCCGGCGTCTCCGCCTGCGTCAAGTAGTTTTTCACCGTCACCTATAACAGTAGCAACAATTGAAAACGGTTCTTATTTCAAAGTTCCTGCAAGATGGTTACCTGATAACAGAGTATGGAGTCGCGATTTCTATCTTTCAAGAAACTCCCTATTGTTGAAGAAAATGATCCACCAAAGGGTACTGGACTGGGCATACGAAAATGAAACTGAAGAAGAAGAAAAAGAAGAATGGTGGTTGTATAATTCTGCAGCAATACTAGTTAATAGATCACCGGATGATTGCTGGTTAACTTTCCCGATTCAGCCTCCAATTAGACTAGAAAACGTGGATCCACCTCGATTTGATTCCTTATTTTATGAGGATGTTAACGAAGAAGGTTCAATTGCTTTTGTCAGCTGGGTGAAATCCACCCGGTATTCATTGAAACTGGTCGGTTACCGCCCGGAACCGCATTATGATGGCCTACCATTCCCCTGGGTAACAAATACAACAGGCACCAAAATTCTTGACCGTTGGAGCTTCAATCTTGAAGAACTTCCTGAGCATGTGGAATGCCCAGTTTGTGGTGAAATCAGGTGTCTCCAGTACGGATTCCCGAAAGATTTGACATGGTTGATATTCAATTGGGTCCAATTGGGGAAAGAATTAACGAAGAAGGAGAGGAAGTTCTACAAGCAAGTCAGTTTAGTTGCAAATGCGATGGCAAGGAGAACCCAGTTAGGCCAATTATCAGTGATCATCTGCATAAGATCAATTGGATGTTCTTGTTTTTGGGATTTGGGATTGGGTTTTGCACAATTGATCAGCTTAAGTACTACTGTATCCAGAGGAACTTGCCGTTATCTGATAACAAGAAGAAGATTCTTTTGACTGTGTTCGATGATCTTTGCCAGCAGATTTTCTTGCGCAGAGTTGGAGCTTGAAGAAGAAGAGACAGTATTGTGTGAAGGGCTTCTCCTTTTCTTCTTTTCGGTCCATTGATATTGAGGTGAACATTCATTAGTACTAGTCGTGTGTTTTCTGTAGTACAGTTTTCTTTCTTGTTACTGTGTCTGATGAAGAACATGTAGTTGCAGAGTCTTAGTTGCACCTTATATTCATCAGGAGTACAGTGTTCATTCATGTATATAGCAGATTCATTCTTTCTTTTAGTTGCACACCAAACCATTTCTTGTTATTCTGCAGCTATTAGTTTCTTACTTTCTTTTATTGCAGTTTCTTTTTTTGTACAATGCTATCTTAGTGAATGAAATAGTTAAAGATGCAAAGATGAAATTTTTACAGTTTTAAATGTCCATTCTCTTGTTTGATTAGGCCAAGTTTGTGCCTTTTATGTGGTCCAATAGGTCTCTCTCTCTCTAGTTTCATCATATACCCTTCAATTTTTATGTGGTCCAACAGGTCCCTCTCTCTCTAGTTTCATCATATACCCTTCAATCTTAGGTTGACACAAGGCATGAGGTGTTGGAACTGAGTAGTAAACAGGGAAATGAAGACTGCATACCCCAATTTTCTTGATTATGGGGTATAACATCATAGTCCGGTTCGAATCAATCTTACATGATTTGGTTAACAAAGACTCTACCTTAGCATTGTATAAATGAAAACACGAGAAATCGTGGTATAGATTAAATGAACAAACGTAATCGATAAATAAATCAAGGTACCTTAAAAGAATTCACAAGCACCCTCTCCTAAACGATGATTCACACAATTACTCAATGCTAAAGTAAAGCTTCTTTGAATATAGAACCACAAACACAAGAAAATTGGTTGAATAAAACTAAAGTATACGAAAGTTGTGATATAATGTTGGCGGGGTATTATTTTTTAAAATTTGTAACTATGCCTTAATACATGGCTAAAACCGACCGAGAGTCTAACTAGGGTGATACAATAACGCGTTAGCTTACTTAGGGTTCACTTGAACAGTCTAGACCATTGGCTTTCCGGTGGGCTCTGTGCGGGATCTTAGCCCAAATCGATAACTCTTCACTTCTTCTAGGATTGAATTGTCCACTTAGCCTTCTAAGCAACTTGGTTCGAATTCTAATTGTTAAGATTATGCTCTTCGAACTTTAATCAAATTCTCGAACCCCAACTCGTCTCAATCTTCCATCCATCAATCATTTCTATCACTTCGAAAACCTTCTCGACACATACTTATCGGTCAAAGATCAAATAACACAAAAAGTAGCTTATTTTCTCGACAAATAACTTAAAAAAAGTCATTATCGCAATGACAAACCACGAAATATCATATCAACTCATTTACCTCATGAATCATATAATTAAGCTCATAATATGAGGTAAATCGTAGTAAAATATCGAAAAGTTGATTTACATCACAATCCCGGAGGAATCTGGTGGTTGTTCGTGTGCTTCATAATTGAAGGCCGGATGGGTGGACATCTCTTTCTTCAAACAGTCAACCGGTAGAAGATTCTATGATTTTTGATAGCAAATCTTTTTAGGAGAATTAGGGACAAAGACAACATTTGGAATATTTTAAGTAATAGGACAACCCAATATTTTTTAGGGGTTAGAGTCCAGAAGGACAAGATAAGATCAAAATGGTTGAGAAGGACAAGATAACACAATATTTTTTATAGGGAGAATGAATGCTCATAGTAGTTTTATAAGCGCGAAGAATGGCCCAAAAAAAAAATCCGGCGAACGCTGCTCCATGTTTTTTTATTTGAAACACTCATATCTTTTGATCAGAGATCCAAACGCGATAAAAAATTTGCTTTGAATTTTTATTTTTTGATGCTTTTAGTTTTGAGACTTGGTTCAATATAATTACATCGTTTTTGGAAATTCATTATCAAAATTCACTCAATTGAATATCCCTAGTCAATCCCAAAAATCGGTGAATTTGAATAATAGTGAATTTCGATAAATGATTTTAAATTCACGTCGGAACATGTTGACTATGGTCTCAAAATAAAGAGCATGAAAAAAAAATTAGTGAAAGAATTTTCAATTTAGAGTTTTAGATTGAGAGATATGAGTGTTTAAAAAAGATAGATGAGAGAGAAAATGTGTTTTTTTTTTTTTGGGAAAAATAGGCGCCTCAATATTAAAAAAAAATAGTTTTGTCATTTATGCGAAAGTTCAAAAAGCTTTTATTCTCCTTAATTGATGAAATGCCGGTGACCTTCTAACGCAGGCTTGGATCCGTCTTATGGCACTACTTACTAGAAGGATCACCAGAAAGGTACCTACACAGTTAGTTCTGGCTACCATTCCCAGCTCAAAGATATCATAGAGGGGAAAGAGGATCAAATTTGGGATGATATCTGGCGTCTCAAAGGCCCAAGTCGTGGGAATCATTTTTTATGGAAACTTTGTCACAACGCTCTCCCAGCTCCTTTACCATCGGCAAGTGTCCAATACTAGCATATGCAACTTGTGTGCGAAGAGGAAGAATCAGGTTCTACATTCGCTACGAGATTGCCCTGGCCTAGAACAATTTGGAGGAATTTTAACGATCACGACTACCAATAATGAGTTCTTTCAACCGAATGAACCGGAGTGCGTTTTGTCTAAACACTGCTTCAAAGGCCTTGTAGATGGCGAAACACCTCATAATTGAAGTTCTTTGACGGTGCAAGAAATCGTCGAGCAAAAATGGAGTTGAGCGGTGAGGTCGAGACCGGATTAGAGATTAGATAGAAGCACCTCCAACCCCATTATTTGTCCTTCCTTCGAGTAGATCAGCTACTTCGTTCATTCCCGAAGGAGATATTGGGCAAAAGGACAAAAGAGAGTGCTTCCCCTCACACTTAAGGCATTGTGTTCAACGATTGGATAAATGGCTTAAATTATCGCTTATTCAACGCTTCTCTGTCACTTCGACCAGCGGGGCATGTCAGTAAATGAAAGGCGAGTTGTTTTGGCAGTACTTCTTGGTGCTTAAGGCTATCTTTCTGGCTCCGATTTTGTGTAACCTCAATTACAGGGTTCTCTCTTGCCTTATCTATACATGAGAACGAATCGGATCGACTCGACTAATATGATATATGGAATGGTAGTTTGTGTTATGATTGAGTTAGGACCTTGTCTCCATTTCGTTATCTTCCGCTCTCCTTGTATAGGTTGGGAAAGGGCCGGGTGGATTACCTTTGGGAGCTAAGTCGAAGATCTCGGTGGTCTTGTGATTTGTAACCTAGTGGGCGGTTTCCCGTCGAGTCATTTTTTTCGGTCGTGGAGCCCCAACGAGGAAGGTGTTAGTGGTTTATCTTTGAGTCAATAATACTAATCCTTCTTTTTGTGCTACTCTGGCGCGAAAGTAGATAAGAAAAGTCTTTTCTAATGCAATAAAGTTACGTAGTGTCTATCTATCTTTGATAAACTATCTTTGATAAAGGATAAAGGGGAATTTCTATGGGTTTGCCTTGGTATCGTGTATAGATCAATTGAAAGGGATGTAGCGCAGCTTGGGTAAAGGTAAAAAATGTCACGGGTTCAAATCATGTCATCCCTACCTTGGACAGACATATTTTAATTTAATGTTACTACAACAATCTCTACATATCTATGTAGGTACGTAGTCGCTCGAACGAACTCTTAGTCTCTACATAGTATACTATGTTGGAATGTGAGTAGGTACTTACGTTCGAGTCTATTTCATAACCTCGACTTATCATTCGAGCGACTTACGCACCTCTCACATGCGTTCGAGCATTAAATCCTCGTGAGTCTTTGCTCTTGTGAATCCCACCCGGATGCTTACATACCCGTAGTCTCGGCCACCCCTACTCGCTTTTTTAGCCGCTTTACCCACATAGATATGGGATGCCCAATATCTTAGCCGAGTGGTTTGACGGAATGAGCAATAGCCTTGTAGTTAGGAATGCATACCCTTCCGGAAGAGAGTGATGCGATTTGTTTCTTCGCTAGAGCAACTTGAGTCCCAGGTGACAACTCACAAGGCGGCGGTGGGATTGGTGAAGGAAGCCTAACAAAGAAGACTCTCCAACCCAATTCGGTGGGTGAAATTGAGCAAGGCGCTCTTTTCTTTGCGGCGAAGCCAGGAAAATGCTAACTTGACTGCTGAAATGCAGTCAAAGGAATGGCGTTCTACTGATCGCCATTTAACCCTTTGTGAAGAGAATAAAAGGGGGATCATCATAAATCCAATCCGAATAATAAAAAAAAAGGCAATTTCATTATGGTGGTATACCAGCCGCCTGTTCTGCAACTTCCAGTTCCAATCGAAGCATATAGATCCGTAAATATATTTGTATGTATTGCCACTTCAGTCGTGCTCGTCGTTTCTCGAAAGTGTCTCTTTTCTAGGAACATGGTCAACCAGAAATTCTTATGTTCGCGATTTTTCATCCACCTATGCAGAAAATGGTAAAATTTTCCATTCTCATATGAGGCCGGAAACTGGATTGGCAAGAGGTTGGCACGAAATGATTCATCATGCTCAAACATGAGCCGATCGTTCGTTGGGAACGGTTTATAGATCATCAAATTCCCACAAATTCTCATTCCCCAAAAAAATTATATTATACACATAATTATGTGTATGTATGCTCATATTTGTTTATCTAAGAGATATATACCATAACAGAAAAATTACATGATGGTCGATATTTACTACATTCGATGAAACAAATATCACGACCAGAATAATTGTGTGCATATATGTGAATTTCTCATACATTAAAATGAAGATTGAATTTGGTGATACTGGAGTTAGTTTCAACGGATTAACAAGTCGGTAGTCGTTAAAAGAAAGATGATATGGTATCGTGTGATAAAAATTAACTCATTATATTTTTACATGGCTAATTACAATATAAATTTAATTTATTGATATCGATTTTTACTAATTACAAGAAATCTTTTCACACCTAGAAGTTATTTATTCTGACCAAATTTAACGTGTGTTTTTTTCTTTTCTTTTTTGCTTAGAAGCTTCTACGATTAAAAAGCAGGAACATCTTGATTCATTCCGAAATCACAGGAATATCATCATCTTCTTCTTTTTTTTCTTTTTTTTTTGAGCAAAAATCCCAGGAATATCATGCAATTTAGGGAAATTTTGATCCTGCCTTTGAAGACTCATGTTGCCTAAAAATTAATAGCAAAATCAATCATACGATGATTGAAATTCTTGAATATCCCATCAACTCCAATCAACATAAGAGGGGAGATCATATATATTCCGTGAGTTCTTCGTTGGTGTTTGGAGGCCGGATGGCTGGGTTCTTGTTGGAGAATCCTCCAGTTCAAACATTGAGATCCATACATGGTTCAAAGTCGCGGTAACCGACTCGGAGGCCACCGAGTCACATGTATCGTCGTGTATCGGTATCGTTTCGGGGAGACGGGTTTTCTCCAATATAAAATGATTTAAAAAATTTTAAAAAAAATTCAGGCCGAGTCACTGTAGATATCGGATTGACTCGGCCGAGTCAGACCGAGTTTTGCCGAGTCAGACCGATACATACCCGAGTCATGTCTAAACCGAGATGAATCCGTAATTTTGTACCGGTAAGCTCCGAGTCGGAGTCGACTCGGCCGAGACTTTGAACCATGGATCCATATTGACACAAGCTTGGGCAGGCATACCGCATACTATTGGGTATGAGTTTATGCACATAACAAATTTAACCAACTTTTTTAATCTGTGTGAAAACATCCAAATGAATTTACATTTGAGACGGAGATAGTATTATCTAACAGATGGTGTTTTTTTTAGTGTAACAATTGACATAAAACATTTATATCATAATCAATCATATAAAAATATTTTATATCAATTATATGAATTGGAGGTTAAGTTAGTTGTTCTCGTTCATAAAGTTGGTTAAATATATAAGTTGAGCAACCACTCGTATTTTGTCCACTCAATTTTGCTGTGAGAAATTAAATGAATATTTTTCAATTTAAAAGGCTGTATATGATGTTGCTCTCCCTTTCCTTTTCCAAGACATATTTTCAAAAGTTTTACACACAAAAAAGGACAAACCTTATATAAAAAATAAAAAATAAAAAATAAAAAATAAAAACATAATAGCTCTCCCTTTTCACTATTTTCAAACGCTTATAAATCTTAGTGTATAATTTCAAAAATGCTAATTACTTTATCTTCTTTTTTTTTTTTTTCAATTTTTCGAGTGCTCTTGATTTTATCTTCAACTGCCAAGTTAGAGGATAATAATTTATTATTACTTCCGTCTGAAAAAAAGTACCATTGTATATTTCAGGATATGGACGGCGTTTGATCAAATTAATGTTTAGATTTGTAAAATTAATGCTTATAATACGATGTATCGTTCTCGATTTCTGACTCGTATCACAAAATTCCTGCAGCCGCCCTTGGATACATCCATATAGCTGGTGTTGTTTAGGTTTCCGGGTGGAACTCCTTTTCGTTGCATCAATCTTTATTTGAACGAATACTCGAATGCATACGATCATTAAAATACACAAATTGTAAAGAAATGAATCATGAAATAATATGTTGAATAACCAAATAACACTTTATTTGCTAAATTAGTTATTATACTTATGAAGTGAAATATTATGTTTGATATAAAATAATATTTTGACTTGATTTTAGTAAAGTAGAGGTGAAATTTTATATGGTTTGTAGTGGGTGTCATGTAGAATAAAGTAAATATGATTATTAGGACATGACTACGGCCTACGATATATTGATATATGTTCTGGACATGTTTGGGGCCACGTCAGGACAGGCTAGACATGATATTGTAAAGGCGGGAACGAAGGCCAAGATGGAAAAGAAACAATGTCTAACCACTCATGTTGTGAACATGATAAATTACTTTACTGATGTCGAAACCCATGGGTCCATTATCGATGAGGGGACCCAAGTGAGCATCATAGTTGGGCTCACTACGGACTTTTTCCCTTCCAAAAAATATTATGTTATGAATAAGCTCAAATTTAGTCTGGTCAACTTCATTAATGAACTTCCAAAGTTTGAGGCCATATCCATTGGAAAAGGCTAGGGATGGAGAGGCAAATGTAGCTCCACCGTCTGGAATCAAGTCCAGACTAAACCCGGTTTGTTTTAGAAAACAACTGAGCTTTGTGGATGTGGTTGACTGGGGAAACAAGAGTGATGGGTGGAGGCCAGATAAGGCTTCCAATCGGCCGTGGTCAAAATGGGCACCCGGGTCGCGAAGCGCTAAAGCTGAAGATACCATGGATGAAAAAAATTAGTGATGAAAATGAGGTATTCCTTCATGCCTCACGTGAGGTAAAGAGGGTGAGGAGGAGACGATGTAGAGTTCGAGCTAGGGAGTGGACTGAGAAGTCATACCAGGGTGGACATGCTCCACCCATAATGGCTTCAATGCCGGAGATATCGAAGAGAATTCTATATTTGTTTTTAGAAGGGGTAGAGTGGAGTGCGCGCAATATAATGTTGTCTGGCTTGTTTAAACGTAGTTTTCAATTTTGAGGATTTTGTTTTAAATAATTGTTAATAGTCAAACCGATCTGGATAAGATTTTGTGTATTTATGATGACTTACTTTATTTATGAGCTTATTTACAATGCATGTGATGTCACGTGACGTTTGTTAAATACAGCTGTCCGTAGCATCATAAGGAGGACCTCCCTTTCGAGGCCGCTAAGGAAAGAGTACGGCATCCTTCCGTTTATCTACATTTTTCTTCTATCTTTTTTTTACAAAGCTTTTGTTTTTTCAGAAACAAAAAAGATTTCAGTCGCTACAAAGGTATGATCATTATATTACATTTTGGCTGATTTTTTAAATTGAGATAATGCGAAGTGATGAGGTGGTTAGTATTATCTACTTATTTATTCATACCCAGGAGCTGGGATAATCGTGTTTAATCCTAACCCCTTAAAAAACCAACGAGTCACACACTAAGCATAATAATTTTATCAAAAGGTCAGTCGAATTTTTATTTAACCAACCATTTGTTTATTTTCCAGTCGCCTGGAAGGGACAAAAGAAAAATCTGGCCCTTTCTTCAACAATTTTGGATCTCTAGGATCCACACAAGGAAAAGCACTTGCCATTCGTTGGTTATTAGCGGCAACCCGAAAACGTCCGGGTTGAAATATGGCTTTAAAATTAAGTTCGAATTAGTGGATCTTTGCAAAGGAGTGCAAGCGATGCCATACGCAAAAAGGATCGGTTGATTGAAATCACAGGATGCATAGATATTACCGACGATGAATCGGTTTCATTTCCTATACCTTCCACTTTATCTGTGTTAGTGTCATCTATAATGATAGATGAATGACCAACTTTCCATTAAAGTTATTGTTTCAATTGGTATTTTGACATATTCTACTAGTTTGTAAAAATAGAAACTTAAGTAAGGTAAGTGCTTTAGTCTTGGGGCTAATGTGGGATCCGTTCAAGGGCCTATTGGTTTAGGTAAAGATCTAATGCGTTGCCCAACCGGCGAAGTCATTTTTGGAGGATTTAATGCTCTAAAGGAGGATTTTAATGCTCGTCAGAGGAGTAGCACGCACTTCTTCTTTATCCAAAAACTCTCACGAGCGACTTTGTACCTACTCATGAGTGGCTTACGCACCTATACTTTTAGTCTTTCATTCATGCAATGAGTCAGCTGAAGATATTCCAATCAACTAAATCATTTTAAATCCAATGACTATTCATCTATTCTATTTTTATGCAAACAAATAAGGGAAAAGAAAACTTTATGCGAAGATGGTGGTTTAATTCGATGTTGTGTAAGAAAGAGTTAGGACACAGGTGTGGGCTAAAATAAATCAATGAACAATCTCGGTCCTAGTGAAAATACTAGTAAAAGTGAAGATTCATGAAAGTGAAAATGCTTATTAAAGAGTACCGTGCTCGTGCGCGCAATCGAAAAAAAAATTGTCAATCTTTTCTTTCCTATCATTTGGCAAGTGTTAAAGAATGAAAGATTTTATGCGGGTCAAGCCGTCAAGATTGTTTTAGCTAAATATGGGAGTCCGTTAAATCCTGTAAAACAACAACAACAACATTACTGATGAAACAATTGCTTTTGCAGCAACAATAGAGAAGTCTGTTTACAAATGAATCTGTCTTCAGTTCTTGTAAACTTCTATATACAAAAACAATTTCCAAAATAGAGAATATTGTTTGAATATGAGATATTCATTTTTTCCCCACTTTTTAAGGGGAAAAAAAACAATTTAATTTCTAATAAACATCTTCAAGCAGTTTCTCCAAGAAAAGCAGCTTATGAGGTGCCACCAGGGAAGAAACTTTTTTCTAAGAAGCTTTATTTATACCACACCAAACATACTGTGCACCGCCCGAATCGAATCGACTTCTGAAAAATCGATTCTTGATTCAAGAATCAAATATCTTTGAGCGAACTTTCAGAAAGTCGATTCGATTGTAGTCTCAATAAAATAAAGTGGTGCAAATAAAAGGCCCTTTTTGTGGTTCATAAATAAGAACCTTCTTCTTTCTCTTTGTGGTTCATAAATAAGAATCTTCTTCTTTGAAGATCCTTTTTTTTATTATTGCATTTATACCTAATTAATAAAACTTTATCTGAATAAAACCATTAATTAACTGCTTGGCATAGGCTTGTTTTCCAAAAATGATCTGCAAAGAATAAATGCTTGACGAGGGCGATGAAGTGGCACCTCGTGTCCTGCTCCGTTTACTGTTACAAAGGTTAAACCTTTGTATACTTGGCTCCATCCACCAACCTATACATAACAAGACATGAGCAAACCGTATACAGAGTTCAGCACGGTGCATTAAAGCATATACTGTCTATACAGGGTCTGGGGAATGAGCTTAGCAAGATGCATGAAAACATACAGCCTATATATGTTGGGTTCGGGGAATGTCAGATCGTTTAGTAGGGCCCCGATTACACAGAGTCAAGGACCCTAGTAAAAATACTTGGCTTAGGGCCCCCGATCACACAGAGTTGGCCTTATCTGGAAGGGTCAGATCATTTAGGCCTACTGTGAGACTATTAAACTAAAGGGATAGCAGAGTATCCCTCAACTTAATACTGTCAAAGTGAAAGAAGCATTAAATAGTTGAGCAATTATCAAAAGTGAAAAAGACTTACCCTTTGATTATCATACCAAGGGTACCAATTAGTAGTAGTGGGAAGTTTCAAAGCATCAATTGAATATCTCGTGGCGGTCAATGGAACAACTGAATCAGTATCTCCACTGAAAGAAAGCCAAAAATAAAACATGCTCAGATGAAACAAACTATGTAAAAGACGGGTCGATTTGGACATGAATTAATCCCTTAGGCTAGAGATTCAAATTAAGATCAAATGTGTTGAATAAAAACCTTCAGACAAAAAGTAAACAAACTAGTCATGTACCTGAATACCCATATCCTCAGACCAGCTGCTATAAGTTCATGATAAATTGGTAGCATGGATAATGGAGCATCACCCCAGTAGTTTCCCACGATATCGCTGTAATGCAATAGTCACTTTCAATATAAAGTAGATAATGCATTAACAGGCATAAAGCTAAAATATTGATACACACCTGCATGTTGACCATGGATAAGAGATACCCGTAACATTCGCGTGCATTGCCTTTTGAACATCTGGATGATTGTAGTACTGTGTAGAATACCTTTCTGTACATGGATCATACGCTCTCGGCATCCATGGCTAATGTTAAAAAGGGCAATGGTCAGAACAGGTGGAAAAGACTATAATGTCCATTGTACTTTGTACAAAAGAATCTTTCTTTAAGATACCAACATGCTTATATACCCCAAAAATGTAAAAATAAGGAGATAAGAATGCTTACATAATGTCCCCTTAAGCGTCGTCGAGTCAATGAACTATCGTTGCAAGGAGGAGTATATATACTATAGGGATCTATGTGCCCTGTCTCTCTTTCAGCAAGAAGGAGAGTCTTATTGCATTCATCTGAGGGTGTGTTTGTAGATCCAAGCTCACATATTACACGGAGGCTTTTATACGTGGCATCCGAGATCAAACCATGTGTCCACCAGTATTCAAATGTTCCAATGTAATCATGGTAATCATCTGTGACAGCATTACCTACCTAAATGAGCAGTTTCAGTAATATTATGTTAGAAGTGATTTAAGATGTATGCATATTGGTTCGAAATTTGTTCTACAATACCATGAAACCCTTGAAGTTGATGACTGGATTCTCGATTCCTTTGTTCTTCTCGTACACGATTTGAGATAGCTGTGGAACATAATGACCTGAATGAATAAGCTGAAAACTGAATTAGTCTATGGATTATTCTCATTTAGAAATGGAATAAAAAGGAAAAACTTTCTGACCTGCATAACTTTCTCCAGCAATATAAAAGTCTCTATGCTTGTATTGAGGAAACCTTTCAAACCACTCAGTAAGAAAGATATATGCATCTTCAGCTACAAATGTGCAAAACAGAGATCCAATTAGTCAAAATTAAGGATCTCAAGGATTTGTCCAAATCTTGACTAAAGTCAACACACAAGAAATTATAAATCAATAACCAACAATCAAATTAAAGCCAGTGATTACAAGAATTACCTGTTCTACGGTCACCTGCAGTGTACAAATCAGAGGAAGTATTCGAATACGAAAAACCAACACCAGCTGGTGATTCAAGAAAGAGTAAATTTGCCACTGCCAAAATCAAAGTTCTTTACATCAAATAAGTAAAAACACACCCAAAAAGTTAAAGATAACAGAAAAACAAGAAACTTACATTTGTTCCAAGAGTATGAATTGAGATATAAAGACTTCCCATCAGGCTTAATCCTAAAAGGTCCAATCTCTTCTGAAGCTCCATAAGCGACAGAAGAACAACCAGGCCCTCCATTAAGCCATAAAAGCAATGGTCTTGAATCAGGATTTCTGCTTTCTGGTGTCTCAGTAAGCCAGTAAAACAGTGCTCTCCCTGCTTGCTTATTCACAGTTACGTAACCAGAATACTGCTTAAAATCTACATCTGGCTGCCCAGGTAAAGATATAATCCTATCTTTTTCTTGATCTACATTGTACAAAGAATAACAAGTTCCAAGAAACAACAATGGCAGACAAAGTACTAACTGAAAATGGTAAACCATGATGGGATCTATCCAAAAAAAAAAATGAAAAATAAAACTAACCCAGAATAGCAAATCCCAAAAGAAATTCTGGGCTTACAAGAAATTCACCTAAAGATTCAAAATCATTAATGGGCTTAGAATTTGCGAAGCTTGTAATGACTTATCTTTATAGTGTGGTGGAGCAGTTCAGATACTGTTACAGGTGATGACAGTGATGATGACAGACTAAAATCAGTAGAGAAAACACATTCAGAAGCAGACAAATTTTGATTAACGAAAATTCCACAGAATTTGGTTTGATTCTTTTAGCTATATGGTATGGACGAGATAGTGGGACAACCGCACGAGAATTTAATGCGGAGTGAAAATGACCCATGTGAAATCAGTTACTACGAAAGATCCAAACTTTACCAATCAAAAACAAGCAGAATATACGTAGAATTGTGTGGTTTTCATGGATATTTACTGAAAGATGCTATAAACTGAAACGGGACTAATAAAGCAATCAGTTTTCTTGATTCTTCCCCACAAAATGCGCGCTGATTCTTTGGGTAACGCACAAGTTTTGCTGAACTAGAGAATGAAGAGAAGAAATTTGATATAAATTATTTACTCCCTCCGTTTTTATTTATATGTCGCGGAGAGAAAAATCACACAGATTAAAAAAATTATTAATATGTTTAAAATATAGTATTGAAAATGTATTTTTTTATTGGAGATTTAAATACTTTGTTGATCGAGTTTTTAGTATTGGAAATGTATTTTTTTATTATAGATGTAAACATTTTATTAGTAAAGGAGAAAAAAATAATAAATGATATATTGAAAATGTAAAATGACAGATAAACAAAAAAAACAAATTCTAAAATGTAACAGATAATAAAACCGAACAGAGTAGTAAATAGAAGATGGATGGTGACACATCCACTACACAAAATATATAGTGGATATATCACTATATAATCTTGGTCATCCATTTTAAAAAACACACTTTAATTATTAGAGGATGTAGAAGTAGTGTATTTGCACATTTTCCATAGAAGATTACTTTTTGCCCCTAAAAAGAATTAAATTACTTTTTGAGTAGCTGCGATATTAGCTAGCTGTCATTGACCAAATATGAAAAGCCTGTTTTTCTAACAATATGTGCCAATCATGTCAAACTTCTCCTTCAACTACTACATTCTACGTTTCCTTGGGAAATTCTTACTCCAACAGTCTTTGCGTTAGCGTCCGTTGAATGCACGACATGTATATAGAAAACAAATATATGCAAGGATAATACGGGTAAGAATTTCCCGGTTTGGTTTACGTGGGAGGCCGGATCCTCTGCTGTGTGCATTACACAGCAGGGGCTGTTATGATAGTTAAACGACGTCGTTTTGAATACAAAGCGCCGCCGATTTGATTCTGAGCATAAAAAAAACAAAAAAAACCTCAAAAC
This sequence comes from Gentiana macrophylla, assembly GCA_026214975.1. Classification (NCBI taxonomy): domain Eukaryota; kingdom Viridiplantae; phylum Streptophyta; class Magnoliopsida; order Gentianales; family Gentianaceae; genus Gentiana; species Gentiana macrophylla. The sequence goes on from CM047814.1 coordinate 90,748,684, forward strand.
GGCATCGTTTTGAGTACAAAGCGACACCATTTTGGTTCACAGCACCGCACAGCAGGGGTTCGCCACAACAGACGATCACAATTCGTTTACGTGGTATCTTGACAGTTGACACCATGCGGAGACGGTATTTTACAATTATAAATAATGGTTTTTTTTTTAATGTTTCTATTGTTTTTAATTAAAACACGGGTATTTATAACCGTAATTAATGTTTTCGCACGCAATTGAGCCACCATAGAAAAAGAAATACAACAATATTAAAGTTGATACATAATAGACTTCGTAACTTGCATGAATCATTTTAGATCAAACGAAAACAATGGACCAAATTACTTGATGGATTCATTATGCATTAAATAACGTTGTTAGGTCCAAAGTGTTGCCGGTGGGAAAAAATACATATCCCCCTTTAAAACATAATAAATTTAGTAATTTGGACTAACTATTTAAAACCAAACGAGAGCGATACACCTAATCAGTTATTTAACGATCCGATTTGAAAACCGAGTAATTACCGGATTTGGACGTTTGGTCATGACCTGAAAGATATCTTTTTCCCAAAACCATGAAGCCTCGTATGGTGCGCTAAAGAGTTGAATGCGGAAGTTGAAAAGATTGAAAGATTCGGCTCTACAAATATCAAACATAAAAATTACAACAAAAAAAAGCATCCATTTGCTTACAATCAAACTACTTAACACATATCAATAAGGTATCGCCCTAGTGGTGAGTACTAGGATATAACCGACAAGTGATCAGGATTCGCTCCACGTTAGGAGCAAAAAGGTGCGTGTGTAAAAACCTTTTGTTTCCGTAAAATAAAAAACTACTACTACTTAATACTTCAACGTAAATACAACTTGAATGTTTTTCTCACTTATATACTAGCTACAAAGTACATAATTCTAGCAACTTGGTAACACTGTTAAGCAATGTAATAACATTAATCATATATTTTCTGGGTCATAAGATTTCTGAATCTTATCTTTTTGTGCACCTTGTGTGGTTCATGAGTACGACGTCACGCTTAGTAGAACCTATTATGGAGAGCTTAGATGTTCTGACATTTGACAAAGCCGGATGTCCATAATTACAGCCCATTGAAAGAGTCAACTGATCGGCTGGGCCTGTGCTTACAATGCTTGTTGGCCAGTAAGTGAGAAACTGATGCCGGAAAACCTTGAGGATTCATTGTCTGTTAGAAAGTAGTATCTTATTCTTTTCTAAGTAATATGCATTCGATCTAATAAGTACCTTGTGTCAAAATTGAGAAATTCTATGGCTCGGATCTTTAGTATTCTATTATTTATTACCTGTGTCTACTACTTAGGCAGAATACCGTTACCCATTCTTACTAATAAACCTAATAAACCAAACAAACCTCAAAAACGGAAGAAGGGTGGAAAGTGAGGAAGAAAGAGATCTAGGAATAGAAACAACTTCCGAAAAAAAGGGACTAAACAAGCACAAAAGGGATCCACGAAGAAGATCCTTCTTCTTCACTTTTTCAAATTAAATGAGAAGGGGGTAAAAATGAAAAAAGGAACAAAAATGGATACATAAGATAAATAGAAGAAAATATAAGAAGAAATGCGCCCCCCACCCACATATTTAATAGCCTCTCCTACAAAGAAACTGAAAAAACCATCATTACATATTGCCGTCATACGCATATCACACTATTTATCTGTTAGGTGTAGTGCCCGAAAGACAATTATATAATTGTTTTAGGATAGAATTAATAATTCATCTTATTATATGCAAGTATGCTTATAATTAAGACACTATTGAAAACCCTAAGTACCTCGTTTATGTAATCACATAACTCAGTGAATGGCTATACACAAGAGGATTGAGTTAGTGAGATGTACTTAAAATTAACTTAGTCCGTAGCGTTGATTAATCTGAGTACGGGTCTCATGATTAATATGCTAATAATGCGCCCAGAACACTTTACGGTGTGACGGTCTTATCCGGACAGTCGGTAATAGGGTACCTAGTGGGGCATTTATATATGATGATAATCATATAGGGCTGGACCGATTTGATTTGAGTTCTCGATATAATTCCGTAATCGAGAAGTCTTATCGAATCACAAGATGATCATATAAGGATTAATCTCAATCCTGAGGTGATCACAGACGACTGCTTAGACTATGGTAGAGTTTGATGTGTTAGTAAAGATCACTTCTCTGTATGTGGTCCAACACTTCTCGTTGGCTCTATTCTAGATTGAGTGAGTAGTCTGTGCTATCACAGACATGGAATCCATTCCTTCCCTCGGGAAGTAGATGAGCAGATTCCTTTATTGGTTAATCCTAAAAGCGATCGATGAGCTCGATTCATATTATATTAGTTATGAACTATTTGATCACTAGGGGTTAATGGTAAATAAGGATAAGAGGTTTCGAGAGGGTTTTACGGAAATATCCCGAATCGAAGCGAATGCGATCTATGGAGGATTTATCCGTATGTAATGATTATATCGGTGGACGCTTATCAACTCATAGTTGAGTATAAGTTATCTATATTCGCGAGTTCGATTTGGGTTTATGGTGGTGTAATCCCGGAATTAATAGATTGAATATTATTGTTCGTTCGACAAATAATTTTATGTAATTTATTGTAGCTTCATCGAATATGAGTACATGGTCCCGGCGTGGCTTTCTAATATAGCATATACGATTTCTCGTCGTTTCAACTCAATTATAATTAAATAGTTTGATTGTACTATTTAATTGATATGTGGATTAATTGTTTTGTTGGACTAGATAATTAAATACATGGAAAAGAAATTTTTCGTGGACTCGGCCCAATGTGTCGGAAAAATGCGCATGGACCTTTATTTAATTAGGGTGGGACGCATTTTGTGTTATGTAATTATTAAGGAATTAGTTTTCTTGGATAATTATTTAACATGTTATTTATCTTTTATTTGTTAAATGATAATTCATGAAATATTAGATAATAATATTATTTATCCTAATTTGTTTGGGATAATTATTTTATTTATCTTTTATTTGAAATAAGGATTAATCTGATAATTATCTCTTAATTATTAAATCCTTGGCGGACAAGGATTACTCTCCTATATAAAGAGAGTTCTCCCAAGCCTTTAGACACACAATTAATTTTCGAAATATTGAGTGGAAAATAGCTTAGAATTTTCGGCTATTTTCTTTGGGTTCAAGTTTTAGAAAAACTAAGGTAGCATATCGAGGAGGTCTGGCGGCTTGAAACACCATCCACCTGGTGGTGCTTGGAGACACACGTTGGAAGACTTTGGCTTCTCAATTGGGCTCTCAACTAGCTTGGATTGATCTTTTGTTCTTGGCGTTTTGCACCATAAAAAGGTTTGTAATCTAAACCCTCTCGTAGGTTTAGATCTATTATTTTATGTATTTTGGTTGACAAGATCTAGATCTATACTATTCCGCTGCGTAATCGGGTGGATCTTGATCCATCCGGCGATATTACATCCTTCGAGTGGTATCAGAGCCTTTGATCTATCAATCAAAGTATATAATTTTAGATCTAAGGAGTGGAATAGCATGTGTAGATTGCTTTATTTTCTTTTTTTTTATGAATCGAAAATATCATGATTGTATGCTTGTGATTGTTGTGGTTGAAGAGATGGATTGGAGCTGGTATTGTTTACCCGTAGATCTATTTTGTAGCTCTCTTGTTTAGTAACAATTGAGCATATGATTTGTATTTTAATTTATGTGTCATTCGAAATTTATAGAAAAATAGCATCTTTGTTGTAATTTTATATATTCCGGGCTCGAAATATGAAGATCTTGGTGAAAAGATGAAGATCAAGGCGAAACCCAAGGTATGAATGAGGAGAAACGGTTAAAAACCTGTTTTTTAAAATAAAAACTGCTATAGGATTTTCTGCGATGCTGAAAAGCGTCGCAATAAGTCTGTTTTTTTTATATCCCTCGGCTAAGGTTCATCTCTTCCAGCGGCTGTATGATTTTTTTTAATCAAATTTTCTTATGCAATCTGCCGTATTGGCAGCAAATTAAAAAAAACAAAAAAAAATTCTGGAATAAATTTTTTTTCATCCGCATATAAAAAAAAATGTTTTAATTATAATAAATTGGATTTATTTAATTTAAAAAGTCTTTCTCCTTTCAGGTGTTCGTGGTTCGTGATCCGGCGGTTCGAGCTCAAGATTCGAAGTTCAAGACTCGAAGATTAGATTAAGTTTTACTTTTCCTTAGAAAATAGGTTAGTCGGGGGGAACCAACGATCCATCTCGGTGTTTATTTTTCCGTTATTTTTTCGTGTATGATCGAAAATTGTATGATATAACCGGAAATTGCCTTGACATGCATCTTCATGATTCCACTCCAATGCATACACATAGATATTTAATTTCGAATTAAATTAGGCGTGTATAACTCGATTAATTAGTTAACATACTTGTTTTAATTAATATGTGGTAGTTAATTAAAATTAAGTAACTAATTATAAAAACAGAAGACCCGGGTTTTGTCAATCGTTACGATTTTAGTGATGGATTCTCGGTGAATCCCACTTAGATAAATCGTTGAGTTTTCGGTGATACCTTCTCGGTGAACTCACCTTAAACAGAAACGAGATTACGCTTTGGTTGACAATTTAGATATCAGAAAATCTTAGTACATGGGTTCGGAATGGTCTAACCATGGTTGGGCGAGTTCAACCGAGCTTCGGCTCAATCGACTCCCCTCCGCGTGTGATGTACGTTACAGTGGTTCGACAAGACTTAGCATAGCCGATAAGCCTTCGGGCTAAATGGGGCTTCTCTTCTTCGGATCGATCAATCATCATCACATATGTTCCAACGAATAAGGCGGCGTAGGCTTGCTCTGTAACCGACCATGTTCGAGTACTTTGATTTATTGTTTCTTATTGTCAAGACCGAAACCGTAATTATTAAACCCATCACTTTTTCAAATTATTGAGTGGGAGCGGGGAAGGCGACAGCCAACCCCACGGCCTCTACTATAGATGCAAGCACGTGAGAGAAGGGTGGCGCCGAGAGCGCTTTGATTTTGGCCCCTATGGATGGTGTTCACCCCTATCAAAATTCAAGGCTTGGTCTCCGAAAGGATAGGATTTTAGGTACTCGTTGAGTCACCGACCGACCTACGGCGGCATACTCGGGCGTACTTTGAGATCGATATAGTAGGTCACACTCTTTATGGATATTTTCAAATATCTAGGCTGAAAACGGAAGGTAATCGATGATTAAGGTCCGGGATGTCTGATTCCCGTGAGATGCTCGATTCTCGAAGCTTAATCATTGAGAGAGATTGTCTAAGTTTAACCATCACCTCTTTGACCTACCCTACGGCGGCACTGAGGTGCGAGGTTAAATCCTTGGAATGGTAGGATAGACTTTAAACAAGTTTATTATTCCTAAAATAAAAAATCTAGTAGTGAAATTTTAATTTTGAATTTAACTTTCTGTCATGTTTATTTACAACTTTAATCTCTTGGCTACTAAACTGTTAGCAATAGGACTTCATTAAAAATGTGGAAGTAATAAGTACGTTGTAATTATCAAAAGAATGCAGTTAATTTTTCGGAAGAGATTTTTCCCTTGAGCCTTTAAAAACTTAAATGACATAGTATAGGTATGTCACGGATGTCGCTCGTGTAAAACGAGAAACGACCGTACTTAGTTTACAAAAGATGATATAGGACTATCAGACAAATTCATTTAGTGAATTTTAAAAGTGTAATTACACATCAAATTTATAAATTGAAACATTGGATAATCATATACATAAGGTGTTGCTAGTTGGACGGTATTTGGAACCGATAAACTAGTGGGAGCCTTAGTCTTATGATTTGTTGTTTTTCTGAATCATTAGAAATGTGTAATAGACTGCACATGAGTTTCTCTTTTCATTGAAAAAACAAGAATAAAGCGTTGCTAGTTAGACAGTATTTGGAACTGATAAACTAGTGGGAGCTTAGCTCTGGAGTTTTTTCCAATCTTTTGAAACATCATGAACAAAACATTGCTAGTTAGACAGTATTTAGAACTGATAAACTAGTGGGAGCTTAGCTCTGGAGTTTTTTCCAATCTTTTGAAACATCATGAACAAAGCATTGCTAGTTAGACAGTATTTAGAACTGATAAACTAGTGGGAGCTTAGTTCTGGGTGATTTTCTAATCTTTGAAAAATCATAAATACAAAGTGTTGCTAGTTAGACGGTATTTGGAACCGATAAACTAGTGGTAGCTGTGGTCTTATGATTTGACGATTAAAAAAAAATCGATAGTCCAAGCAAGTAACACTGAACTGTTAGGAAATCACTAGTTTAACGCAGCGGAATTTAAAATTTGATTTCCTTTTCTAGATCGTTCTTCGTTTAATGCAATAAACACGTTAAGTAGTTTGACGGTTATACCTTAGATGATCTACAAGATCGTCGCTTTGACCGCCAACGGAGAGTAGTTCAATGCGCAAGCCGTCCACGCGTCCGGCCTCTATCGCTAATCCACACGAACCCCTCGCCGAATCCTCCTTGGATTGCTATCGAGAAAAACTCCGTCGCTAGATCGGACCTTTTCTTCCTCACAAACTCACTATGGAGAGCTCTCTATTTTACACAAGAATTATGAACTCTTGCAATTGTGTTGTACAAAAGAGCTTGACACCCACTTCCTTTTATAGAGGAAGTGGCGCCCATATGTAGTGTGGAGGAGAAAAAACCTTTTCTAATAAAATAAGGAAAATCAATTAGATTGATTTATCTCTTTAATTATAATATTTTGTCAATATCATATATTGATTATAATTATCTTATTACCATAAATCTATTTTTCCAAAATCAATTAATATCCTATATTAATATTATGGCAATATTTATTAATTAAAGTGCACAATCCAAGTGTATCTCATACACTCAAAAGTGGCGCCCTTTAGTCAATAAATTGACTTCCGGATTATTCTTTAATTAATACAATTTATATATAATTAATATCTTGTATTTTATTTATTCATAATAAATAAACACCACCATATTAATTTACCACTATAACCTTTATAGTCTGTAGATAAACTTTCCTTATTTGGTTATCAACTATAACGCATTTTAATCCGACTCGATGTTCATATGTGTGTGACCCGATAGGCTTCGAATATGTTGGCCGTAGACACAAAGTGCAATTTACTAAAATGCCCTTCATACTACCTAACGATCACGGGATAGCGTCTAGCAACACACCGTGACCCCCAATTATCGGAAGAGTCAAAAGCAATGACTACTACCTTTCATGTGAAGCAGTTACCGTGTAACTTACAATCCTATCGCTATAATAATATCCATACGATCGTATCTCGAGTGTCAATACATTGACGATCGTATCTTATAATCTGGATATCATGCTCTCTCGGAATAACACATTTACTCCCACTTTGCAAAGATTCTCGAGAGCGAGACATTCCTTATAAGAAGGCCATTTCGGATATTCGATCCCAATCATAGGATATGCGATTCCCGGACGACCAATCATGTATACTCCGCATGCTTCAATATCATACCCAATCACTACCGCATGATCGCCCCGTGGTTTGAGAAATCTCAATAGTGTCAAAGCATGACAATCCACACCGTGATGCCATGAAGACTCCGGTCAAAAGGATAATTACGCAACCGCCACATAGTGTGACACTTAATGTAAGTGGGTCAGTCTAACGTCGCATTCTCTAATTACACGTCCACGTACAGTCCAAGTGTCCCTACACTTCGATAGACGAGATCTATCCCTACCTTCTAAAAGATAGAAGACATCCAATACGTGCTAGTCCGATTATACTATCAATGTCCCATTTGATAATATGTAAGACTAGAGACATTTAAGTACCAACCTTGTTATAGTGATTAGAGATCTCATCAACCATAATCACTATCATGGTTTCTCTATCACACAGATCGATACTAGGGGCGTTACTATATATATACTACAAATAATATGAAGACAAACAATATATAATAACATAAGTGCTTTTATTAATCACAATAAAGTTATTACATGAATTAAATAGATCGTAAATGACCCGACCGGTCGGATCCGGTCCGACCGATTGGGTTTAGGACACCTTTCCAACAATCTCCCACTTGGCCTAAAGCCAATCACCCATATGCCTAAGCCCGTGCAAGTGAACATGTTTCTCATGCTTAGCTTGAGACAATGCCTTGGTTAACGGATCGGCTATGTTATCATCCGTGTGGACTTTCTCTATCTTTACATCTCCTCAACTACTATCTCTAAATCAAGTGACAAATACCAGTAGCACATGTTTGGACTTCGATGAGACCTTGGTTCCTTTGATCGAGATATCGCTCCATTATTATCACAAAGATGCAGGTACTGACCTTCAATGGAGGAACCACACCAAGTTCGATGAATGAACTTCTTCATCCAAATCGCTTTGCCTTTGCCGCCTCCGGTCGCTATGTATTCGGCTTCCGTCGTAGAGTCCGCAGTAGTCTCCTCGCTTGAACTCTTCCACTCACCGCTCCGCCGTTAAGCGTGAAAACAAATCCAGTTGTGACTTGAAGTCGTCTTTGTCGGTTTGAACCGGCATCTGTGTAACCTCGCAATACTAAATCATCGTTCCCGAAAACCAGGAACATATCCCTAGTACGTCTCAAGTACTTAAGGATATTTTTGACAAAGAATCCAGTGACCATCACCTGGATTGGTGGTACCTACTAGTCATACTAAGAGGTACGCAGGCGTGCGGTCTTGTGCATAACATGGCGCATACATGATAGACCCAATTGCCGAAGCATAAGGGACTTTACTCATTTGTGCCCTTTCCTCCTCTCGTCTTAGGACTCATTCCTTCGACAGTAGACCCCATGTGACATGGGCGACAATCCTTTCTTGATCGCTCCATGCCGAATCTCTTCAAGATCTTGTCTATGTAGGTGGATTACGACAGGCACCAAGCAACCTTTTAGATCTATCTCTATAGATCTTTATTCCCGAATATAGGCGCCTCACCCAATTCCTTCATTGAGAAGTTCTTGGATAACCAAGCTTTGACGATTGTAACATGGGCACATCATTCCCTATGAGCGATATGTCATCCACATAAAGCACTAAGAACACAATGGCACTCCCACTAACCTTCTTGTAAACACAGGCTCATCTTCGTTCTTGATGAAATCAAACTGTTTGATTATCTCATCAAAGCGAAGATTCCAACTCCGAGAAGCTTGCTTTAATCCATAAATGGATCTTTGCGGTTTACACACCATCCTGGCGTCATTGGTTGTGAAACCTCGGTGTGTGTCATATACACTTCCTCGAGACAGTTTCCCGTTAAGGAAAGCCGTTTTCACATCCATCTGCCAGATTTACGTAATCATGGTATCTTTGCAATAGCGAGCAAAATTCTAATGGATTTTAACATGGCAACAAAGCGAGAAGGTTTCATCATAGTCAACTCCTTGTCTTTGCTTATAACCTTTTGCCACCAACCTAGCCTTGTAGGTGGTCACGTTACCGTCCATGTCGGTCTTTCTCTTAAAGACCCATTTACACCCTATGGGAACTATTCCCTCAGCGGATCAACTAAGTTCCAAACTTGGTTGTCCTTCATGGATTCCATCTCGTAATTCATGGCTTGAGCCATTTCTCTTTGTCGTGCCTTAACAAAGACTCTCCTCATAAGTTCTAGGGTCCTCATCTTCCATGAGATACACGCCATGTACCTTTCGGGTCCACGGCGTTCCACGGTGGATCTTCGAGGTGTAATTGTGTCTCACGGTAGAGGTGGCGCCACATTTGTATGTGGTGCCTCCTCTACTTCCATCAACGGATTTGTTATCCGTAAGTGGTTCTCGAATTTCTTGAGATCAATCTTACTCCCACCGACCCTATCCGAATAAACTCTTTCTCCGAAAGTGGCGATCCTGGCAACAAACACCTTTGTTCCTCGGGGTGGTAAAATTGGTACCCTTTGGTTTCCTAGGATAGCCCACAAACAGACATTTGTCGATCTAGGTTCCAGCTTTGTCGTACATGGTTCGTTTCACATAACCGACATCCCCAAGGTTTCATGTAACCTAGTGTTGGTTTCTTCCTTTGAACACTTCATAGGAGTGGACTCAACCGTCTTTGATGGAACTCGGTTCGAGTGTATAGATGCGGTTTCTAGAGCATACCCCAAAACGATTTTGGAAGAATCGCATAGCTCATCATGGAACGTACTCATGTCTAACAAAGTACGATTCCTCCTCTCAGATATGCCATTCATTTGTGGCGTCCCTGGAGGGGTCCATTCAGGTAGAATCCCATTCTCCTTTAAATAACTTTGAAACTCTCCATCTAGGTATTCTCCACCTCGATCGGATCGAAGTGTTTTGATTTCTTTACCTAGTTGTTTCTCCACTTCACTTCTGAATTCTTTGAACTTTTCAAGGCTTGGACTTATACTTCATTAAGTATATATAACCATAGCGAGAATGGTCATCGGTGAAAGTGATAAAATAAGAGTATCCTCCTTTGGCTTGAATTGACATTGGGCCACACACATCAGTATGTATAAGCTCAAGCAATTCATTGGATCTTATCCCTTTGCCACTAAAAGGTGACTTTGTCATCTTGCCAAGTAAACAAGCTTCGCATGTATCAAACGATTCGTAATCGAATTGATCCAACATTCCATCTTTATGGAGTTTGGAAATGCGATTCTTATTTATATGGCCAAGTCTACAATGCCATAAGTAGGATTCATTCAAGTCATTTGTTTTGGCTTTCTTGTTATTTATATTAAGTACATCAACATTCATATCTAATATGTAGAGACCATTGCTAAGTATGCCAAGACCATAAAAGATTCCATCACGTGAAAAGAACAACATTTATTCTCAAACGTAAAAGAAAATCCATCAACATCTAATGCGAGAAATAGAAATAATGCTCTTCGTAAAGAGCGGGAACAAAATAACGATTTATTGAGTTCTAGTACTAGCCCACTGGGCAATGAAAGAAAATAAACTCCTACGGCCAGCGCAGCAACACTTGCTCCATTTCCAACGCGTAGGTCCACCTCTCCTTTCCTCAGATCTCTAGTTCTTCTTAGTGCCTGCATATTCGTACAAATATGAGAACCACAACCAGATCTAATACCCAGGTGGTTAGACTTAGAAGAAGTAATGTTGATCTCAATCATAAATATACACGAAGTCGAAGCATCGAAATGCTTCTTCTTGGTACTCAAGAAGCCCTGCGCTTTCTCCCAATGTCCGGTCTCACCGCAATGGAAGCAAGCATCCTTGGATTTGTCTTTTGCTATCTTAGGCGTTGGCTTAGGTGCAGACCTTCGCCTTCTTGGACTTTTTCAGGCTTTTGCCTTGCCCTTGCTCGAAGTGACCAAAGAACACTTGCTTTCCCTTCCCTACGGTGCCTCGGCGAGCTTTCAACATGTTCAATAACTCCGCCAGGGAGCAATCTATCTTGTTCATGTGATAGTTCATCACAAACCGCGAGAATGAGTCGGTAGAGATTGCGTAATCAAGTCAATACTCAACTCGTTCCAACTTGGCCCGGCTTCCCAAGCCTCTCTATGTACCCGATCATTTTAAGCACGTGTGACCCCACAAAGAGCCCGGATGCCATCTTACAACTAAACAGGGCCTTCGAGACCTCGTACTCTCTCGGTCAAAGGCGAGACCGAAAGCGTAAAGTTCCTTCAGGTGGACCATGATAGAGTAGGCGTCCATAGACTCATGCATCTTTGTTTACTGCGATTCGGTGTCATAGAAGCAAGCATGATACATGTAGCATCGATCTTGTCGAGCGAGTGCTTGTTGTACTTCTCGACAACATCTGCGGCCGAACCCTCGGCTGGCTTTTCCGGTGGGGCCTCGTCCAAGACATAGCCAATCCTCTCGTGCCTCAAAACGATTTTGAGGTTTCTTTCCCAATCGAGAAAATTGGTTTCATCAAGCTTATTGTCGATGATAAAACGAAGGTTCAATTTGTTTGACATTTTATACAACAATAAATAAAGATAGAATAAGTAAAAGCTCATGTATAAAAACCTAAATTTGCACTAAGAAATTTATAAGGTTTTACTCCCACTAGCCAACTATTCCTATTGGCTTTCAAGAATTTTAATTAATTCTTTAGTGGTGGGACCCTATCTAGTTGCCTTAATCCTCGACGGTGGTCGATCAATCTCGGCAATTTCGAAAGGTAGGTATCTCTGCCCGATCGCATCGCGTCGACTCCCAGTGGTGACTAGTCAACTCTTTGACGCCTCACATCTCTATGTGATAGTCAACCCCTTGTCTCTAAAGTCGACGGCCCGACGGTGGCCAATCACCGAAAGACTTTAGTCGAGTCATAACCCAATATTCATGAGATCTCGTGACGATCATATCTCAATAATAACGATATACCCGTGGTAGGTCAACTCCCGACGGTGGTCGATCAGTTGATCCGAACAAAGGCTCTTCACCGTCATTATAATATTGGGGAGACAATTTTGGCTCGATTTTTGGAGTGGGAATAATTTTAAATTAATTCACTTAATTAATTTGGTTTAATTATGGTCTCATCTACTATGTGCATATTACTACGATATCATATAAAGTAAAACATACACAACATTCCGCGCATAAAATAACCGGTATGATCATGGACTTTTCCTAAAGCGGTTTGAATACAAACCAGATGAAACCGCGGGTCACAAACTAAGGGTATCTGCAACCGCCAATAGGATCTTTATTGTTTGTGCGCCAATGGGTTCTTTATCTCTCCTTGGTCTCGAACTTCTTGCTCCATTCTTGTTACATAATAAATAATTACACCCCCGCTTACGGGGAACTCGAGAATGGGATAAATGCAAAAAGTAAACTAGGTCACGTTCTTCATAACGGCCTGGGACAATTTTTCAAAAACCAACATAAAGAAAACATTCCCATCTATCCTATTGGTTGAGTCCATGATCAATCGGGTCCATATAATCACATTATATCTACTCATCTAATCCATACAATTTTATCTTATGAAAAAGATTAAATTCTAATTTTAACTACTACTACTCATGCGTTTTATTTTATCACGTCAAATAATTAAATAACTTTTAATTAATTATATGACTTAACCGAAAATTAAAATTAACATTTAATTTTAAATCGATTTCAATTTTAATTAAATTTGAACTATTCAAAATAAAATTAAAATTATAAAGTCTCCTATTTGTTTCATTTCCAAAACTAAATTTAGCTTAGAGCACACTTCACTTTCCAAAATCAAAATTTTGGAAGTGGCTGGCTAAAGCTGTTCCAAATCAAATATTTGGAAAGGGCTGAAACCTACTCCAAATCATATATTTGGAAAGGCCAAATTATTTTAGTCTGAGCTTCACCACTTTCTTTCCAAATCAAAATTTTGGAAGTGGCTTGCGCTAAGCTATTTCCAAATCAAATATTTGGAAAGGCGCTGAGCCTATTCCAAATCAAATATTTGGAAAGGCCAAATAATTTTGGTTTAGCACAGCCACTTTCCAAAATCAAAATTTTGGAAGTGGCTTTGTGCTGAGCCTATTCCAAATCAAATATTTGGAAGGGCTGGCTCATTCCAAATCAAAATTTGGAAAGCCAATGTCCCATATGGTTTCCCGATGGTCCAACTATTTGAACCATTGGTTGGCCATATGACACAACTAAACAAACGAGATATCTATGCACAATAAAATATCACAAAACGAAAAGGGTTGATCTCCCCATTGGAAGAGAGAGAGTCCGACGGACGGCAACCCTAGGGTTACCGCCGCCGCCGCCGCCCGCCCCCTTGAGGGGGCGCCGCCGCCAGTCGGCCGACCCCCCAAGAACCCTATTTTTTTTTTTGTTTTAACGTTTCGTGATTTAAATCTTGCATCTATCGATTAAATACTACGCATTTAAATTATGCTTATTGCTTAAGCTCGAAGTCCGTCTCGATACCACCGTTAGAAATCACTAGTTTAACGCAAATGAATTTAAAATTTGATTTCCTTTTCTAGATCGTTCTTCGTTTAATGCAATAAACACGTTAAGTAGTTTGACGGTTATACCTTAGATGATCTACAAGATCGTCGCTTTGACCGCCAACGGAGAGTAGTTCAATGCGCAAGCCGTCCACGCGTCCGGCCTCTATCGCTAATTGATAACGGAAAAATTCACAATTATTTTTATAACTTTTCACCCGTTCGATATCATTTTGAGCACTTTTGTATCATTTCGAGTCTTTAATTCCTAAGTTTCATAAAAATATATAAGTCATGACTATTTTGTAAAATATCGTGTTTTTATGTGTTTTTACTAGTTTTTGTACCGGTTTAGTAACCGGAGTGTCGTGTCGGATTTACGTTTGGTATTTTGGTGGTTTATTGCGTAATTTTAGGTTGACCAAAATCCCGAGTAACGACACGCTTTGAGGCCTAAAGAGGTGTTTTTAGGGATATAAGAGTGTGCCACAAGCTTAAAAGGTCAAGTGGGCTCGGTGGTTCAGAGTCCACCACTAACGAATTATATCTTCTACGAACAAATGGCCCATCAAAAACGCATTTTCTGAAGAAGTGTCCTTCATGAAAGTTGTAGATCTTTGAAAGAGCTTTCCAGCGCACTTTGAATCACGTCAATCGGATATCTACAACTCAAGTTATGGCCATTTTACTGAACTGCGATATGTGTAGACGAATTTTGACAATTCGGATCAAGTGAATAGATCTTCCGGATCGATCCGGGACTTTTCGAGATCGATCCGGACCGTATTTTGCAGCAGATCTTCATCAGATTTCTCATAGATACGGGAGATATCCATAGATATGCATATATACATATATAGATATATATATATATCTATATATACATATAATTCTCTCCTATATATACCCTCAATTGCATCAAAGAGAGTTTGAGTTGGGAGAGGAATAGCTCTCTTCTCTTCTCCATCTTCTCTTCTTCTCCATCTTCATCTTCTCCACTTTTTCTCTTCATCGTGATCATCATCATCATCATCAATTTTTGTTTGTTTTTGTTTTGATTTTTGTTGAGAGATATATATATATATCTCTTTTCACCATCTCTTTCTTTCAACTTCCATGATCACCATCTTCAATTTTTTTCTTCATCGTCAACCATCATCTTCATCCATGATCATCATCATCAAGATCTTCATCTTGTTTTGTTTTTGTTTTGTTGATATATATAACTATATAGATCTCTTTTCCATCATTTTCCATCTTCTTCCATCTTCTTTTCATCTTTTGGGCTATATATAAGTAGATCTATATGTATATATATATATATATATATATATATATATATATATATATATATATATATATATATATGTATATGTTTTTATATAAATTAGCTAAAATACCGTTGTAATGGGATAATTATCAATAGTTTGTTGTTTTAGAGCTTTTATTTACTTAACACATTTACTTTTTTTTCATTTTTACTTTTACGCATTTACTTACGCATTTACTTTTACGCACTTATATATATATTATATTTACTTTTACGCACTTATGTATATATATATATAAAATTATCTAGTACTTATATATATATAAATATTAATTACGATAGTATATACTATATATATGTATATGTATATATATGCTTTAATTTCCATTTCAAGATCATCATGAGTAGCTAAATCTACGTATAGTCGAATTATGTAAAAGCAGTAAAACGCCTAAAGGGGATTAAGCGGGAGTTGTGTAGCGCGTAAAATAATGTTTTAATGAGTAATCCACGTCCTAAAACTTAATCTGAACGTCTTTGAATTAAACTGATCATTTAGTTCACTGTCACACATATCGAACCTATAAATGTATTTTGCGGTGAGATGTGGGAAAAGGGGTTTTGGGATCGTTGTGTAGATTCGGCCTAGTTGTTAGGACCGTTTCCAATCTGAAGGTTTCTCATCGTTGTTCGAGCGACTCTAAGAGCGTAATCATGTTAGGTTAATCGGTTTTCTAAAGGGAAAATTAATTAACTTCACATAGGGTGTTGAGTGAGAGTTGTTCAGATCTTAACACCAGAATTAGGAGTTGGCACCCGTGGATGTCGTTAAAATACTGTGGAAAGGTAGGTTGGTTAAAACACGCT
Organism: Gentiana macrophylla; assembly: GCA_026214975.1. Taxonomy (NCBI): domain Eukaryota; kingdom Viridiplantae; phylum Streptophyta; class Magnoliopsida; order Gentianales; family Gentianaceae; genus Gentiana; species Gentiana macrophylla. The sequence continues at coordinate 90,764,818 of CM047814.1, forward strand.
CCATGTCAAGTCTTCCTTAGGGTAAAAATAACTCGTTGGATCATAATTCGGCTATACCTTTTAATCACTAGAACTACAATCGTTAGTTAAACTTTACTTTTGCATTAGTATAAAACACTCCACCTAAACTTTGATCGCCTAGACTAAGTTCGACGTTCTCATTTTGGTACTCACAACCACATTTCTCTTGGGACGACCTCGTACTCCTGTAGCTATCCTAGCAATCGACACAGTACTCTGCCGCCAGAGAGTTAGTTTACCCACATTTCTGAGTCTTTATAAATGTATTTTTAGTGGGTGAATTTTTCGCTCATCACTAATCCACACGAAACCCTGCGAATCCTCTCTTGGATTGCTTATCGAGAAAAACTCCGGTCGCTAGATCGACCTTTTCTTCCTCACAAACTCACTATGGAGAGCTCTCTATTTTACACAAGAATTATGAACTCTTGCAATTGTGTTGTACAAAAGAGCTTGACACCCACTTCCTTTTTATAGAGGAAGTGGCGCCCCATATGTAGTGTGGAGGAGAAGAAAACCTTTTTCTAATAAAATAAGGAAAATCAATTAGATTGATTTATCTCTTTAATTATAATATTTTGTCAATATCATATATTGATTATAATTATCTTATTACCATAAATCTATTTTTCCAAAATCAATTAATATCCTATATTAATATTATGGCAATATTTATTAATTAAAGTGCACAATCCAAGTGTATCTCATACACTCAAAAGTGGCGCCCCTTTAGTCAATAAATTGACTTCCGGATTATTCTTTAATTAATACAATTTATATATAATTAATATCTTGTATTTTATTTATTCATAATAAATAAACACCACCATATTAATTTACCACTATAACCTTTATAGTCTAGAGATAAACTTTCCTTATTTGGTTATCAACTATAACCGCATTTTAATCCGACTCGATGTTCATATGTGTGTGACCCGATAGGCTTCGAATATGTTGGCCGTAGACACAAAGTGCAATTTACTAAAATGCCCTTCATACCTAACGATCACGGGATAGCGTCTAGCAACACACCGTGACCCCCAATTATCGGAAGAGTCAAAAGCAATGACTACTACCTTTCATGTGAAGCAGTTACCGTGTAACTTACAATCCTATCGCTATAATAATATCCATACGATCGTATCTCGAGTGTCAATACATTGACGATCGTATCTTATAATCTGGATAACATGCTCTCTCGAATAACACATTTACTCCCACTTTGCAAAGATTCTCGAGAGCGAGACATTCCTTATAAGAAGGCCATTTCGGATATTCGATCCCAATCATAGGATACGCGATTCCCGGACGACCAATCATGTATACTCGCGCGTGCTTCAATATCATACCCAATCACTACCGCATGATCGCCCGTGGTTAGGAGAAATCTCAATAGTGTCAAAGCATGACAATCCACACCGTGATGCCATGAAGACTCGGTCAAAAGGATAATTACACAACCGCCACATAGTGTGACACTTAATGTAAGTGGGTCGGGTCTAACGTCGCATTCTCTAATACACGTCCACGTGGGTCCAAAGTGTCCTACACTTCGATAGACGAGATCTATCCCTACCTTCTAAAAGATAGAAGACATCCAATACGTGCTAGTCCGATTATACTATCAATGTCCCATTTGATAATATGTAAGACTAGAGACATTTAAGTACCAACCTTGTTATAGTGATTAGAGATCTCATCAACCATAATCACTATCACAGATCGATACTAGGGACGTTACTATATATATACTACAAATAATATGAAGACAAACAATATATAATAACATAAGTGCTTTTATTAATCACAATAAAGTTATTACATGAATTAAATAGACTGTAAATGACCCGACCCGGTCGGATCCGGTCCGACCCGATTGGGTTTAGGACACCTTTCCAACATGAACATCCCACAGTTCAATAGTAGTGTCTACTCAAACGAACTGCTAGTTCAAGACTGCTTCCATCTAAGGAAAGTCGATAATGGGAAAGAGCGTTTATACGTGCTAGTCATCTAAACAAAGTAGTTTTAAGGCTAAACCGGAAAATTAATAAATTGGAAATTAGAGGATAAGAAAAGTGATTTCGGATCACTGACCAATGCATCCTTAGCAATTTTCTCAAAAGCTAAAGTTCTTTGGAAGAACTAGGTAGCTTTGCATTAAACGATAAATAAAATAGACAACGGGCAGTTATTTCAGATAGACTAGTGGGAGTGATATAAGGAAATGAATCTCGGATTCAATTCTTGAGTATCAGAGAAAATTCATTTTCTGTTTTCGGATTCGTTGGAACGAACATATTCATTTTCAATAGGATAATTTGTTTGTCTTATTGACGATAAATATAACATTCGTAGCATGAACCCAAGACTCGGACTTTTGTTTGATAAAGTCAGAACCACTAAGAAATGCTGAATAGGTATATGTAACACATCTTAAACTATATAAACGCAAATGGTTTCCGTATTTCGATAAACGCTTCTTTCTATTCTATTAATTAGTGCATATTCCCTAAAGACAAGATCTGAAGACTGTCTTAGGGTGATTCCTATCTCCCAGTCAAAGGAACACTGTCTCAAAGGAACAATGCCTAAGTTTCCTTTCAATCGGGAAAGGGTAATAGATTTAAAGAAGTTACATAACCTGTTCATATCGACCTTCGGGGTCATATGAAAGATACAAGCTAGTGGGAGCTTCTGAGTAGTGACATATTGTCTGATAACTACTCGAAACTCCGGTAAGTTTATCCAAAATATTTGGAGGAAATCTCTGATTTCACTAGAGATAGAGTATTCTATACTCAGAAATAGGTTATTGCATAGTCTTCGGGACTGATGCTCCGCCTGCCTCCCAGTGAAATGTTTTCACTAAGGGATACACCATAAATTTGCCTTATATAGTTATTGATGTGCTACGATACACTGCTGAACTCATTTAAAATATTGGTTGCAAAATAACGGTTGTAATGAAAAACCGAGAAGTCTACCTACAAGATGCCTACGCATTTGTGGATAAGGAGTGAATTCGGTTCACCCCATTTCCGTAAATATAGACATTTAGCATTTAGTGCTTGAAGGTAGGACTGGAAATTTGCGTACACGTTCAGGTCGTGAAATATCTTAATGCATTGAGTAAAGGTTGGTTATAAAACTCGTAAAATCAGAGAATGATGGTTATCTTTGTCAAACTCGGTCCGATAGAGTCTATAAATAACAACCTTAGATCTTGAAGTATTTGTACTCAAGATGTTACTAACTGATTTGTTCACTCCACATCCAACACCGGCAGTTGGTGATAACACTAATAAAAACTACTAAACTAGATCAAGATATCAATCCACCCCGAACGCAGCCGGGGAGTATGGTTTGTCCATTACCTATTGCGGGACCTTACGGTCTATATGGTAGATTGATGACCTATAGTCCTTCGTGGGTGTGTGTAGGATCTGATCATGAGAGTTGGTTTAAAAGCCATAACCCTGTGAATGGAGTTTGATACTCCAGTTCTGTTGAAACTCTTGTAGAACCACCTGAGTATCTCAGGCCCAGTGGGAGTAATTGGAACTACACGGAGAAGATTCAAATGAATAGGAAAGTTTAACTTTCAACGCAAAGCTGAGTAATTTAGGGGTGATTCCCTAAAAGGTAGAGAGTTAACCGGACCGTGATCTCTCTTACCACTCGATCTTGCTTGATTTACGTCGAAGCGGGAAATAGGGGTGATTCCCTAAGACTTCCTTGCCCAACAACGGAATTTGAATTCATTCAGAACAGAAGGGTTTTAGCTAATAACAAATAACGGAATCGTTACAAAGCAGAAAATAGGGGTGATTCCCTAAGACCTTTTTTGCGAGACTAACGGTATCTTAATTTATTCAGATAGAACATTTGGTAGGATGCCTGCCATAGCTTATATCCTTTGGGGATTAAAGCAAACCTCTAGGTCATTTCAAAGTCATATACTTTAATATGTGGACTTGACCAGAATATTGATAAGTCTTTCGTAGACTGGGCTTCGATATTAGTAAAGTAGTATGTAGATTAGTGTTTGTGAATGGTAACACTGAAACAGTTGGAAACAACATGGGTGTGTTATCTGAAGCCAGAGTCTGACATGCCATCGGGATTTATTCTAAAGGATTTGATTCGGTCAAATTCTCAAGAATCGATCATTGGCAATCCCATCTATTCACCTGGTTAAGATATTCTTGCATGATGCAACATTCAACGATGTAGTCTACCCTACCTCTCAGGAATGCCTGTCTAAACATGCGGATGAATACTAAATGAGATGTTTAGTGAATCCTCAAGTCTCTTCGGGAGAATGAGGAATAATATGCTAGTATATTCAAGAATATAAGTGATAACACTGATTCTGGCTTTAGGTCGGATTAAGGATGATCGTTAAGTCGATCTTGTCCTCAGTGTTGACTCAAAGGCATATTGAAAGTGTACCACCGGATTAGATGGAAAGGCGACGTTTCGATCCCAAAGATTGACTCAAGCCGCCAACCTACCTGATCAGTGTACCAAGTCATATGGTATTCGGATTCTAAGTACGCGTCGGGTCACTGACCTACCCTGCGGCGGCACACTCCGGTCGTGCTTGGAATGATGAATTACTAAGATGCGCTTGGAAAGTATGAATCTTGGGGATATGTCTCACTTGTTTTGAGCAAGTGGGAGAATGTTGTAGATATAGATATAAAGGGTGTGCTCTAAAACAATTAATCCACTTGTCTTTCGTGCAAGTGGGAGATTGTTAGGTGTAGTGCCCGAAAGATAATTATATAATTGTTTTAGGACATAATTAATAATTCATCTTATTATATGCATGTATGCTTATAATTAAGACACTACTGAAAACCCTAAATACCTCATTTATGTAATCACATAACTTAGTGTATGGCTATACACAAGAGGATTGAGTTAGTGAGATGTACTTAAAATTAACTTAGTCCGTAGCGTTGATTAATTTGAGTACGGGTCTCATGATTAATATGCTAATAATGCACCCAGAACACTTTACGGTGTGACATTCTTATCCGGACTGTCGGTAATAGGGTACCAAGTGGGGCATTTATATATGATGATAATCATATAGGGCTGGACCGATTTGATTTGAGTTCTCGATATAATTCCGTAACCGAGAAGTCTTATCGAATCACAAGATGATCGTATATGGATTAATCTCAATCCTGAGGTGATCACAGACGACTGCTTAGACTAGGGTAGAGTTTGATGTGTTAGTAAGGATCACTTCTCTGTATATGGTCCAACACTTCTCGTTAGCTCTATTCTAGAATGAGTGAGTAGTCTGTGCTATCACAGACATGGAATCCATTCCTTCCCTCGGGAAGTAGACAGACAGCTCCCTTATTGGTTAATCCTATAAACTGATCGATGAGCTCAGTTCATATTATATTAGTTATGAACTATTTGATCACTAGGGGGTGTTTACGAAAATATCCCGAATCGAAACGAACAGTCTATGGAGGATTTATCCGTATGTAATGATTATATCAGTGGACGCTTATCAACTCATAGTTGAGTATAAATTATCTATATTCGGCAGAGTTCAGTTTCGGGTTTATGGTGGTGTAATCCCGAAATTAATAGATTGAATATTATTGTTCGCTCTGACGAATAATTTTATTTAGTTTATTGTAGCTACTGAATATGGGTCAATGGTCCCCGACGTGGCTCCTAATATAGCATATACGATTTCTCGTCGTTCACCTCAATTATAATTAAATAGTTGGATTGGACTATTTAATTGATATGCGGATTAATTGTTTAGTTGAACTAGATAATTAAATACATGGAAAAGAAATTTTTCGTGGACTCGGCCCAATGTGTCGGAAAAATGCGCATGGACATTTATTTAATTAGGGTGGGGCGCATTTTGTGTTATGTAATTATTAAGGAATTAGTTTTCTTGGATAATTTTTTAACATGTGATTTATCTTTTATTTGTTAAATGATAATTCATGAAATATTAGATAATAATATTATTTATCCTAATTTGTTTGGGATAATTATTTTATTTATCTTTTATTTGAAATAAGGATTAATCTAATAATTATCTCTTAATTATTAAATCCTTGGCGACGAGATTACTCTCCATATAAAGAGAGTTTCCTGCCTTTTGACACACAATTAATTTTGAAATATTGAGTGGAAAATAGCTTAAAATTTTCGCTATTTTATTTGGGTTCGAGTTTAGAAAAACTTCGGGTTTTTCTAAGGTAGCATATCGAGGAGGTATGGCGGTTTGAAACACCATCCACCTGGCAGTGTTTGGAGACACACGTTGGAAGACTTTGGCTTCTCAACTGGGCTCTCAACTAGCTTGGATTGATCTTTTGTTCTTGGCGTTTTGCACCATAAAAAGGTTGGTAATCTAAACCCCCTCGTAGGTTTAAATCTATTCTTTTATGTATTTTGGTTGACTAGATCTAAATCTATACTATTCCGCTGCGTAATCGGGTGGATCTTGATCCATCCGGCGATATTACATCCTTCAGTACCGTTATATATCGTCGTCATGCATAGCTTTTCTTTCTTATTTACATAGTGATATACTGATATGTATCGTTACGTATTGCCAACAAACATAACTTTTTCATTCCTCTTTCTTTATTTATCTTTCATACATTTCACATTACCACAACCGTTCCTTAATCAAATTTTACACACAACTTCTAACTATACATACAAACACATATCTGATCAAACAAACCTCTGGCATCCTTACCTTTCAGAACAACATAATGTAGGAGTTCTTGTGCATGACCCTAGCGACATGATATTTACGGCATATTAACATCAATACGACCTTACGCTTGAATTCAAAGCCTCAAGATTACTTAAAAAAATGCTTTTTAGGTTTGTCTTGTGTCTCTGAAACAAATGGTCCGTATATTGATGGGCGAACGATGAGGAATGAACTCGCGCAGTACTGAAATGAATGTTACACCTAGGGTTCTGGTCAACCCTACTCCATGGCCAATAGTACCACTAGGCATCAGAGAGGAATAAAAGAACTACACCCATGAATCGACAACACAAAAACTTTGTACCCCTTTCTCTGTCGGGCTCGGGTTTCAACATTTTTCAGATTTCAATTATAAATCAACACTTTTGACAAGAAGATCATCAATTGATAAACTTAAGGAATGAATCATCTTCTAACAAGAGTATTGAACATGTATAATCTCGTAGTCTTACTATGACAGTGACACGGTCATTGCAACTTATAAACTTTTAGTAAAAATTAAACTTGCATAATTTAGTCTGTAAGACGATTCTATTTTAACAATTTTGGTTTTATAACTTATAGAAACGTCTCAATTTAGAACGCAAGACCAAAATTGTTAAATTAAGTCGTATGGGACAAATATTTGCTAAATTATTTTTAGTTATTTAAAGTTATGCTACCAAAACTTGCTAAATTATAATCGCATGTGACCAAAAGTTGTATCACCCCAAAATTATAAAACCAGTTTTGCAAAAGTAAAACATCCAGGGATGTCACTGTCATATTTAAAGCTAGAAGTCGAAATATTATTTAAAAACTTCTTCTAAAAAAAGGTTAACCAAAAAAAAAAAAAAAATTGTTTTTGCTCTAGCAAAAATTAAACCGCAGTTCTTATAAAATTATCTTGGCTACTTATTGTAAAGAATAATCTTATTTATTTTCAAAATGCAATATATATATATATATATATATATATATATATATATATCTATTGAGTTAAAATTTCACAGGGCCCTTAAATTCATAGATTTTGGAGGAGGCTCGGAGTCATGGCCCTCTTGACTCTCCTCCAGAGGGAAAATTCTATCACTGGGGACTTCCTCTTGAGAATCTATCTACGTGGCGTCTGGGCCTGCTGATTTCACAATTTCCACACACAGGCATTGTGTATTCCACCTCGAGAAAACTGTGTGGTCCAGATCCTCTGGCATGTATGCAGATTCCCTATTGTGAAGTCCCTGATAAAACGCACCCTCCAGAGACACCCCTGAATAGACCGGTCATTCTGACTGTGAATGCATGTTTCTACCTTTTTCTATACGCTCTTCTACTTTTCTATGTATAAAGCGCACAACATGCAATGATTTGGAGCAGCTTTTCGTGTTGTTATTAGAGAAAAAAAAAAAAAACAGCGTTATCCACCGGAAAGAATCATTTCTTAACTTTAATCTGCTTATCTTTAATTTTAACATAAAACATGGAACATACTAATGGAGAAAGCTTGGTACAACAAATTTTGAGGAAGTACAACTTAAAAAGCAAGAAAGGGATTAATCATAAGCAAAATAAGCAATACTATTTTATCAATTTTGTCCACTGGCTATCTATACATAAATACATACTTGCTATTAATCAAGATCAGATCAATATCGTCTCGGTGAGCAAGCAGTAGATATCTTTCTAAAGATATTGCACATATCGTTCCAGCTTTATCGGATACCCCCGAAGGGACAATATATAACTTTAAAATGATAATGTAATACTATACGATATTGTGTATACATACATAAAATTTTTTCAGGAGTGTGGGAAATCTCTCCCAACATCTCCTCAACGGTAAACGTTTGATCTTTAACATGGTATCGGAGTCAGAGGTCACAGGAACGAACCTTGGTTGGAACATTATTTTTTTTTTTAAATTAAAAAAATTGTGAAAGTGTTGGGACAGATTGCCCTCAATTTTTTAAAAAAAATTATGAAAGTGTTGGGACAGATTGCCCACACTTGAAGGGGGTGTTGGGACAGATTGCCCACACTCTTGAAAAAAAGTGCAAGTGTTGGACAGATTGCCAACACTTGAAGGGGTGTTGGGACAGATTGCCACACTCTTGAATGTATATAAGAAATAAAGTTGTGCCTTTACTACCACCAATTGATTTTAGTACAACGGTAAGCGCTTGATCATAACACAGAGAGACAAACACTTCCCTTAAAATGCATTGTTAAAATTTTATCTCGCAAGATAAGTTTGTGCAAGGTGGTTAAGATGAGGATCAAAGGTGGGTTTAACATTTGCTGGATCATATATAATGCAATACATGTTAGGATAGACTTTAAATTGGTTCAATCGTATTTGTCAAAGACAAGTCCAATACAATATCAGACAATCTTAAGCCGCAATGCAAGTTCTGATGAAATTTTCTGATGCAAATGCTCGAGTGTTTATTAATTCAGAATAAGTAAAGCATTCAAGCATTCAGCATTCAAAATGCGGAAGTAAAGCAATAAGTGGAGAACTCATATGTTAGACAGGTTCCAACAAGAGAATGTAAAATATCCATCTTGCAGTCAATCATGCATGTACCAAGGGTGATCTTGGATTTAAAACTCATTTTAGTGGGATTTCTTTTATTACCAGATAGATTTTGTTTACAGAGAGTGTTACAACTTAGAGCACCCACTAAGCCTCGATCAGTTGAACCACACAAAAGAGCACATTGATCAACTCCTTAACAAAAGCACACAAGTTCTGAACAGAATATGAACCAGACTTCTCTCACAGCAGCTTTGTCTTTGTTTGATCATGATATTACACTTCTCTACAGTTCCAAATTTGCTCAAGGATTTCAGATTGCTACTTTAGCTCTACAACAGTTGATTGTAGCTTGCACCAAGTTCAATCCAGCTCAACAAACGGCTATAACAGACATGCTACATATATTCACTATGCCAACTTTATATCAGTTCCAACTCCAAGAATATAGATGAAAGCCTTTTTACAAATTGAGCTCAGGTGAAAGTTTACAAAGCCTTAGCTTTGGAATAAAGTGACCAGCCTTTCTTCAGCTCCAAAGCGGCTCTTATATATCCTGATGATTCAACAACTCAGTTTGAATTTGCACTTGGAAGATTTTTGTCCGTTTGAGTTCAAGTACCTTCCTCTCTTCTTCCACAACCTTTCTCGGATTATTTTATGAGGAAATTTTCGGCTCAAAGTCTTATGAACCGTTGGAGAAGAGATGTAGGGAATGACATAAAACATGGAAGTGACATTATACTTGCAAGAGTACCAAGTTGTTCATTTGAGGTGTTGTGGTCCATTTGATCATTTCTTCATCTTGTAGCTACGAAAAACTCAGCAAAATAGATAGTTCTATATCTCTTTTGTATCATCTTGATGATACATAAGTGTCTGATGCCAACCATAAATAATGTTGATGAGCGAGCAATAGATGTCTTTCTCAAGATATTTAAGATACCTTAAAAGCCAGAAAATTGGAAGTCATACCATGTCAGGACCTGACATTTCTTTCCAGGTCATTCTTTTATGACATTAGGAAATGAGAACATCGTAAATAACTTTCTACGAATTTGTACTTGTAGATAATAAAGTTAGGGTGACTAACTAACTTCATCATAATAAAGTTATTATAGAGTTAGTTAGGGTGGTTAATGGTTATGAGCTTTAGTGGCGATTATTTTTGTCACTATAGCTATAAAAGGAGCTTCTACATCTTTACTCGTTCGATTATAATGTAAAAGTCAAGATATTCTGAGTTCTTATGTTGTTCTCTTGATTCAATCATTGAAGAACATTGCTATGTTTATCTCATACTTGAGTGTTCTGGTTTACTTCTTTTATGCATCATAATTTTGTATGTGGTTCTTGGTGTCTTCTTGAGTTGTTCTTGAGTTTTTAACATGGTTTAGCAGCATTGAAATGAGAACGTCGTAAATAACTTTCTACGAATTTGGTACTTGCAGATAATAAAGTTAGGATGACTAACTAACTTCATCATAATAAAGTTATTATAGAGTTAGTTAGGGTGGTTATAGCAATGGTGATGAGCTTTAGTGGCTGTTATTTTTGTCACTATAGCTATAAAAGAACCTTCTACATCTTTACTCGTTCGATTATAATGTGAAAGTCAAGATATTATGAGTTCTTATATTGTTCTCTTGACCAATCATTGAAGAACATTACTATGTTTATCTCATACTTGAGTGTTCTGGTTTACTTCTTTTATGCATCATAATTTTGTATAAGGTTCTTGGTGTCTTCTTGAGTTGTTCTTGAGTTTTTAACATGGTTTAGCAGCATGGCAAGTATAACGATCCGACCCAAAAACCCGAGTACATTTCTGGATATGGAGCGTTCAGCCATAACTCGAAAATAATATAAAATTATCTCATGTTCTGAAGCCTCGTGAGATGTGCTAAAAATATAAATATGAAAGATAAACCATCAAAAGACTCGGCTATTACATTTCCCGATACAATCTTTTATTTCATAATACATACATGACATATTCCTAAATCAACCATACGACTCAAACTATGGAAAACTAGATACCTCTTGAAATCTCTACACTAATCCACCATAGGCGATTCTCAACGTAACTTGCTAATGCTATCTCCGATTTCTTGGAAAGCCAACACTTTAATGATATCACCACCCCATTGTCTTTGGTCTCAAAACCAACTATTAACATCTATCGAACGCAGCCCTGCATCTTAACTAAAAAGTAAGGGGATGAGATATGACGCTCGGTAAGGAAACGTTTGCATCAAAGAGAACTATTACATTTTACTGGATCAAGACATAGTTCCAAATTTCTCTTTCTCAAACAGTGAAGTGCATATACTTAACAAGTAGCTACTATAACCACATAATAAATAATTGATACTCCCTCCGTCCCATTTTATTTGTCCTGTTTGACTTTTCACACAGATTAAGAAAAGTGTAGTTAATGCTTTGAATCACATTAAATGATCTAATATTTTTACATTTATGTCCTTTAAGTTGTTGTTGGAGCATTTAATGCTACACACTTTTTATTGTAAATATTGTAAAGAGAGAAGGGTATTAGAAGAAATTTAACAATTAATGCATAAAGTGGACACTTATATTGGGACAAACCAAAAAGGAAACATGGACAAATAAAATGGGACGGAGGGAGTATAAAATTTTATCTTCAATTTAACATGACATATAAGTAAACACATAATCAAGTTCATCTTTTCTATTACTCATTATCATTATGTTCGTGCTTAACATATCATGTTCATTATAGGGAGCCTGCTCTTGCTTAAATTTAGGTTCATTTTAACCATACCATGATTAGTAGCGTCCAACATGGAGATCCTGGTGGTCTACTTAAGTTCGTGAGTACCACGCCATGTTTAGTAGAGTTCAACATGGAGATCCTGCTTAACTTTGACATACCGGGAAATTGACCATTATATAGCCTATGGTTAGAGCCTGATAACCGACTTGCCATATGTTCACTATTCTTGCATGTGAAAGGGAACTGATGCGGATGACGCTCGTGGATTCATTGTCTTTATTTCTATCAAAATACTTGGCTATGAACGTCTACTAAAGCATCTCTTTGTGCTTGTTAACATCTTTCCTTTTCATGTTTTACATCTTTCTTTCATGCTTTACATCTTGTTAACATATAATTACTCGAATTCGTAAAATAATACATTATATGCTTATCATTTATAGATCATAACCATATACTTCAGACACAACCTATACATCCTTTCTATAACATAAACAAGAATAATCCAACTAGCACATAATCACATAAGTCATGCTTTATAACGTCACTTTACATTTGTCTCATTCCTAAGTCATATAGAGGTTCATATTCATATGATCATTGTGAGGTCCTAAAACATGATGTCTAATTTGTAAAATAACATAAACATATCAAGTTGCACATTACATGGTACACTCTTTTAACATACTCATTTCTACATTATTAAGGTTTCTAAGTTGTTCCAATTTATGTGCTTCTTACTTGTTCATTTACCACATAAAACCAAATTATGAACATGCTTTCTATATCACATAGCAAATATATGTCAACTAGCACATAAACATATAGCATAACACCCTAAAACATGCTTACTATGATCACCATATTAGCCATTACAAGATTTTCTTTTTCTTTATCAAACTAACAAGTGTCATAGATCCATTTTCCTATGGTTGAGCAAGTCTCATGTTAATAAACAAGTAAGAACCATGTAGGCATGATATCTATAACACATAATACTAATCAAAACATGGACATGAATCATCTTTCATTTTAGAACCTAGAATATTCATACAGAAACATTTACAGATTATTTATGTTCCAGGACATCTAGATTTACTGTAGAGTCATAGTTTAGGGAGAAGTTTACCGTCTAGTCGGTGCGTCAGCCTTCTGGCTAGCAAACAGATTTGTTCAAAACAGGTTTCTTGCATATAAAAATGCTTAACTAAGGCACATAGCAAGTATATAAAAGTTTAGAATGCAGAAACAGAAGCACTTAGCATAATAATCACCAAAACACATAATTGCTTATAAAGTGCTAGTTAATCTTTGATGCATAAGTTTTTACCTTGATACTTTAGAGGAGATTACGGTCGAGTTTTCTTCTTGTAACAAGGTGTACTCTTAACCTATGTTGGATCAACACTACAACCTTAAAACACAAGAAACCCTAACTTAACCTTATGACAACCATACTTGAAACTTAAAGAAACCTACATAAACGGGGAAATAAGTTTTCCTTCCATAATAAGGACGGGTAAAACTCACGCCCCGTCCATAATCCTGATTTTGGTTATTGACTGGGCTAGTATTATGGACGTGAAATTGTGTTACTCGGCGATAAAAAGGACACTTAAAACTCTCGCCTCATGCATACTCGTGATCTTGGCTATTGGCGTGGTGAGGTTCTTACCCGTCCTTATTATAGACGTGTAACACAAATACACAATTATAATAAAGACGGATTACCTAAAATAATGTCATGTCCCGACAGGTTTTGATTTCCAAATTTCCCTATTTCGTTTGATGCAATATGTCAAATTTGACGACTAACAAAAACAAAAGTGAAGTCTTGTTCTAAATTATTATTGATTGAGACTTGAGATGCAACGATAAGATGGATGACATTTCATTTCTTTCACATGGGATTGGGTTTGTTACTCCGCAGATTGAGGGATGGGTGCAAGAAAATATCACATGTATTATACACCACCACCACCCACTTGTTATCGATCTTTTCTTTTTTTTTTAATCTGAGCCGTTGAATAACTTAACTGACAACTATGCTAAACAGGGGTGGGAGTAGGGGTGGTGCATTATGGAGATGAATTGAAATCACATATTATAAACAATAAATATTGTAATACACATACATGAAAAAAAAAAAGCAACACATTATGAATATTGTTATGGGTATATGTCATTTTATTGATACGTGACACGATCACTCAGACACAAACACGCAGTATCTCATCGCTGTTTCACATGAGCTTTTACAGAATATGATCTCATTCTCTAAGTATTATTGGATCTTAGTTTTGATATAAGTGTAACAAGAAACTTTACGGTGCTGACCCCACATGTGAAGTTACACCTCAAAACACTCGTGTCTTAACGTGTAAACAACAAAATACTGTGTTAAAACACGAGTGTTTCTATGTGATGGTTCAAAATGAAGCATCAGAATCACACAACTTTTAAAATAGCTAAGATATACCCACAACCCATAGCAGACATGACGGCAAACTCTTATGTGGGTGTACGCAATGCAGATATTATCACCTAAAAGAACGTAATTGCTCACACGCCTTTACGTTTGAAACCGTATTATGTATACCCCACATCAGAATTTCCCGGACATGACACAAATGAACCCCAAACATCAGCCAAACACATCAGTCGAAGAAGATGGTCCAGCAACTTTACTCCAATCATCAGTCTTGGAACAATGTCCTGTTTTCGCTCCAATAAGTGCTCCCGGATCAGACCAAGTAACTGAAGAAGATTCAGTAAGCTTCACGTTTTCCATGGCAACCGCTTTGAGCCGATACCGCTCTGCCCTCGAGCCAATCACTTGTCCAAGAATGGAAGCTGCAATGGTAAATGCCATGGCTGTCTTTGGCATCAAGACGGACTTCCTAAGCATAGCTATAAAAGGCACAGCAGCATGAACAGCAACAAACCATGAGGGCGAGAATTTCTTTGTGTGTTCTCTCCATACGCCGAGCGGAATATTTGCCGCCATTCCTAAAACACCAATCACAAGTACTTTTGCTGGCAGAGGTTGTGGTCGGAGATTCTTGGCAAAGGCTGTTTGAGCTAGAGCTGCTCTAGCGGCAACTATTGCCGGTGGACAACGGTATTTTATGCCAGAAGGTGGCTGAAGGGCCTTTGCTACGAGAGGAAGCACGTGACTAACAGCCCTGTAAGACTTGGCAATTGGACAGTTCCCACTCTGTAACCACTCATTGCCCATAGCCTCATGCTTGCCTCCTTCCTGAAAGATAAGGCAAAAAAGAACTCAAAAAGAAAACATACATTAATTGATAAAGGCGCCTTTTCGCATTTTGAAACCCTTTGTAGAGAAACCACAAGACTTGCTCTTAAAAGTGTAAAATAGTAATGCTCAGCAATTCTAAAGAGCTTTGATACGGTATAATTTGTTCTAAATCGAGTTCACAGAAGACAGACTAGTTGCACACCTTTGAAGAAGCCTCTTTCTTAGATGATTCAGACTTCTTTGGATTTTTCTTCCGCATATCTGAAAATGCATCAAAACCGAAAGGCCATCCAGATCCAAAGGCAGAGAGGCTGATGGTGGCTGCCTTTGCCGCCAAAGGGTTGAACTGGGCTGTTGTCATTTCAGACACCGGCTTCTCGTTAGCATTGAAGGATCTTCCTGAAAGAGGAACAGGACCATTCTGCCCATGGAAAACCCTGAAAGCCATATCAAAGTTGGGGCCATCTTCAAATATAGGACCTTTTTTTGCTCCAATCCCAGGCACCTGATTAAAGAAAAATAACCATAAGTTGAGAAGTATTATAGTATTTATTTAGTGGTAGTTCAGAAAGTTAAACAGGCAATCAAACAAAAGGGACAGGGATGAGGACACTTAAACCTTGTTTGTTAACACCACTTATATCATTTAATCTGAACAAATTAAGTTGCAGTTACATTCACACTTGTTTGATTACAGCTTCAGATAATTACTTCATTGATTAAGTGCATCTGAATACTCTTTCCTTTCAGAGATGAAAGTATAACTTAATGAATAAGTGGCAAACTTTGGATGTTTTTGTAACTTTTAAATTTACTATCACACTATCTTGTATAGATATTCATATCACAAATTATTTATCAGCTTCTATTATATTTTATTTTTTATTACTTTCATCAATTTCAGTATTTAGATTCAGACATCATCATCATAGACTCAGCACTAAAATCATTCAGATACTTAATAAATTAAGTCTTCAAACTTCAGACTTAAGTTTAACAAACTGCCACTAACTTACGATGCTTTCCACATTTTAATGTAAGAAATTCATTTTGAAACAGTAGGCTAAGCACCTAACAACAGCTTTTAGAGCTGATGACAAATCTCCCTTTCCACACTATGATATATAATGAACATGCATGCAGCTGTGGAAAAAAAACTCTAACTTCAGGAAATAAGCAACTCAGAATGGATAAAAGGAATACACTCCCGATAGCAATTATGGCTTACATGTATGGTTACAGGCATCGAGGTCGAGAAGGTGAAATTAGTTGACTCATTGATG
Source organism: Gentiana macrophylla (assembly GCA_026214975.1). Taxonomy (NCBI): domain Eukaryota; kingdom Viridiplantae; phylum Streptophyta; class Magnoliopsida; order Gentianales; family Gentianaceae; genus Gentiana; species Gentiana macrophylla. The sequence goes on from CM047814.1 coordinate 90,781,432, forward strand.
TTTCTCAGAAAAGGACACCTGGTAATGCCCTGGTGCAAAGAAAAAGTCTCCTCGCTCATGTCCTTGCAAAAAAATTGATCCATTGTCGAAAAGCCGGATGTTCTGCAAAGAGCAAGTGAAAATAAAATCACATGATTTTCAAACTCATGAACCAGACTGACAAAACTGGGCACTCTAAAACAAGGGATAGCACCTGGATTTAGAATCCTTAAAGATAATATGCATAGTAAGACTATTATTGACATTAGAAATGCATTTTTTTCAGTTTCCCTCTTTCTGTTTATCAATTAGAATTATCACTTAAAAGAATATACAATGTAATTTCTCATTTCATTGCCAACATTAGAAGAATATCAAAAAAGGCCCCTTTTTGTTCATATGAGAGCGTGGTTAACAATATGCTACAAACTATACACAAAATGTTCAACAGATCAAAGAAGTAGACACCCGAAGGTTGAAATTCTAGTACTAAACTGAAGCATATCACCATCTAGAAAAAACCACCAAAACATATGGAAACACATTGGGCGCAAGGGTGGCTGTATCAAGTCAAATAAAGCGCATGGCCAAAAAATCGACCTTAAAAAGCTTCAGAAATTCAAAGTGAAGAGTAAACGATCCTTTTCTTTTATTGTTTAGTTGTTCAGTTCAGTATTGTTGAACACCACATTGAATTAACATCTAGTCTAAAAGTTTAAGCTTCCCACAAAAATTAAAATCTTGCTTAAAGAGTTAAGCTAACAGGAATGTAATTAAGATATTAAAACAGTTAAACATGCCCTCTCAAGTGCGGGAGATGACCAATCATGATGATTTAACACTTCCAAGACACTCTCACCCCTTTCACGTGTGAATCTAGCACAAAGAGTCTGTCCAAAAACAAGCACAAATGCAAATAAAGGACGCAGGCCACAAAAAGGCACTCCATGACTCCAAAGCTAATAAACAGACCGAACGAACACGTGGACAATACAAATTGGCGGACAGATTCAACTAAGATCTCTAGCTTCGATAACATATCGAATTATCATCACATCATCTAAAGATCAAGACAATAGAAAGTTGGGCAATAAAGGTGTTTAAAAACTTTCAACAAAACATACTGTTGTAATAGAACTGACGATTCAACTTTAACAAAACATTAGATAATTTTACAAAATTCAAGCTGGTTGAATACACATATTCCACAAAATATCTCCCCAGCCTAGAGCAAACAGCATTGCAAATAATCAGGAATGATCAAAACAAGAAAATTCACAAATTTAAGGACTCCTCCAAACAGTTTAATACAACAGTCCGCAACAAAACAACAAACAAGCCAGTAGAGAAAAACAGGCCACGTCATCGATTCTCTCCATGAATGCTAAGAAAACAACAATCAAATGCATTTCTAGCAAACTAAATCTCGGACTCGAACTACTTAAACTCAGCGACATCTCAAACCATCGATACTGATCAATTCCAGTTCCCCACAACCAAATCCAAAAATAACCACATAACTGTTTACAACAACAACCAGATAACAAAAAAAAAACAAACAAAAGCCACAGGAAATTAACTTAGTCAAAACACAAGTAAAGGATTTGATCATACCTTAAAATGGAGGAAGTAAACAGCCAAAACGTAAGAAGAACAAATCAATTAAATCTGAGAAAGAAAATGTTAATATAGAAAAATGGGGAAGGTATCAACGGGGTTACGGAGTAGATGGAGACGTGGGATAGAGAGAAACGGAGAAGAAATAAGTAGCCGTGCAAACCACACGCCACGAGGGAGATGTGAGCACATTCACCTCCCAGATTATTTTTTTAGGAAACAACGAAGTTTATTAATTAAGTATTTTTTTTTCTCAAAAAAAAAGTATTTTTAGTATTTTTGTCTTTAAGATACAAGTACAACACAAAACTGATGTGATGTCAGACTTTGTCAATGTATTTATTCATTTTTACAAGTCCATTATATAATATAGAATTATTATTTCTGAAAGAATAGTATATTAAACACACACAAATTGTTTGTATTTGGAAGACTTGATGATCTACGGTCTTCGTTGGTCAGCGATTTATGTTTCGACAGATTATGCTCGATCTCTAGCAGTGTCGAATGAGTATGTGGAAGCTATGGTGGCTTTCCGAGAGCATGCGCCGAGGCAGCAATTTGCAAATAAGTGGTTGAAGCCAGCCGAAGGGGTGGTCAATGTAACGTGGATGCGTCTGTAATGAAATCAGGAGCGGGTATTGGCATTCTTTGTCGGGATTCTCAAGGAGTTATTCTGGCATTGCTGGAATATCACTTTGTCCCAGGCGAGGAGGCAGAATTCATGGAGCTTAAGGCTTTTTTTTTTTGGCACTTGTAGAAGCAGAGCGGTTAGGGTCTTCCCGTTTAGTGGTGGAAACTGGTTGTTTAGCTTGTGTCCAGCGTCTCACTCGACCCATGGAAGATGTGATAATTCTGGGTTGTCTGACTCGGGATTGTTTGGCCAGGCTGCATAGTTTTTCTTCAGGTAATTTTTCCTTTCTTAGGCGTGTGAGAAATGTCTCGGTGCAAACCCTCGCACGGCATGCTTTGTCATTTCATGAAGTGGCCTATTGAGGCTCTTTGCCCCCCTGAGGATGTTTTATCCGTATGTACAACAAAACAAATGCAACCATGTACATATTAATTCCATCAATACCAAATGTCATATACCGCTTTTTAAAGGATATATCTCCAAAAGTCCATATCAAAATGTATAGCACCGGTGTGACTTAGATTTTGATCCACCACTCGCTAGCCTGAGCATACCTAAAGAAAATCAACTGAGCACCATCCGGGATTAATTGTGCCACACTTGCTTGGCCTACAAACAATCCCTCGTCGCATGTGAAGCCGTCTTCTCTTGTACATCCCGCAGAACTCAAGTGGAATCTTCAGATACATGTCGCTTACGTAAAAAACCGACAGTCAAAAGGTCACCATTTTTCAATTGCCAAAGCAAAAAATTTACCTCGGAGGGGCCCTCATACACCAAATAGTTTCCCATTTTGCTCCATCAACCGTTTTCTCACACTCATCCCTTAGAGCACTCGCATCAGTGTCTCCTAACAGATTCTCTATTTTACAGACTCAAACACCACTTTTGCTCATTTTACAGAATCTTTATCGATGGTCAACTACATCAGAGTCTCTAGAATAACGTACAACATTAAAATAATTAAAAACCATTTTAAAGACATATTCTCACATAGCTACAGTATCTAGAAATGGGGATTGTGGATGTACAGTACAGATCATATTTTCAGCGAAATAGCTACAGTATCTGAGAGTTTCAGATTCATCCAACAGATTCCAATGCATTGCTATATTAGGTAAATTTGAAGTGTTAAATCTGTAAAAATACAGATTTAACATCATTTAGAGACACTACTGCAAGTTCTCTTAGTAACTTTGCATATGCAGAGCTGACTGTGCAATGCCCAGGTGCAGCATAATTGTTGTTGTAAAGTCTCACATCTATAAAGCAATGTTCTGCTCACCCTTATATTAGTGAGAGATATAAATGTCTTGTCAACTCGGATTTACCCTTTTAGACCAAACTAGGAGGACGGTTGATGACGTGGTCAATCAGGTTATAAAATACTTGACCACCATAAACCAATACTAGCAAGAGGACTAGGCCCATCGTAGTATAGCTATAGTGAATCAAGGTCGATCCCACAGGGAACCAATTGTGGGTCATTCCATATATAAACAATTAATTAAACATGTCAAGGACATAGAGGCGGTCTACGACCAACATAAGACAAGAAAAGTAAAGACACGACTCGACACAACGTAATTAACCTCCCAAATTATAGTCTTTATCGTTTGGACCTAGATAATTTATATAATAAACCGAACTTATTAATTGTCAATCCATTTGTATCTATCTTAGATTGGCTACGGAGTCATCCTCTTTAACTTGACTTAGCACCGGTTGGGTGGCTAGATCAACGTGATATTGTTACGTGACTTCGCTTTTTGGTGCCTCCATCTCATATAACTCACACGCTTACGACTCTAAGGATGCCGATATTAATCGTACACCTCGCTCAGGCAACATTCCTATGGTTAGGCGTACTTATACTTCCTAAACGATCGCTCAAGCCCTCGTCCAACTAACAATTACCTTTTAGGTCTCATGCTAGTTTACGAACTACGTATAACTAGGTGACGTCAATTCCACTAATACAAAACCTACCTAGATCTCATTGAAAGCCCCGGAAGATCATTAATGAGCCGACCTAGGAACCCTATATTGGTATTTCCTAATCGTGCGCTAAGTAAAATCGGCGAGCAACGTGGCATTGGCCATACCTACCGAGATAATAAATCCTACTAAGCTAAACCTACCATAAAGACGTGGCGGACTAACTAACAGAGACAAATAGGGGCTCGATCGACCGAGCATAGACACTCGATCGACCGAATGATTCCATTCGGTCACCCAAACGATTTCATCCCAGTTACATCCTAGAATATATCTCTCGGTGTTTCATCATACGAGCAGTTAAGCGATAATTAAGTAAAGCAATCATATAAATTAACATAGATACGCATTAATTAAACTAAGCAGATTCATGAATAAATACTAAGTATATGACGTAGGTTATGGGATCCTCATAGACAAGGCGTCGCCATTGTTAAGGGTGAATTTATACGTTTTATAACGTTGTATTTTATGATGTTCTCCCCCATAATTCATATGATTTGCATAGGAAATGTGGTTTTAAATGATTTATTAAGCAAGTGAGATTTAATTAGTTTATTCGCAAAATGAGGTTGTGTACGTGTTTTGATTATGGTTTTATGAGTATTTGGATTGTGTTACGTTTTGCGATGTCTTAATGTGATGTAGATACATGTTGGAGGCTAAATTGATGATCAAATGTTGATATAATTCGAGCTAAATCGAGATAGAGATGAGAAAAGAAGGATAAAGATGGAAGAAGGAAGAGATAATGATCAAGAGATCGAGTTCCAAAGATCGGCGAACGCAGCGTCAAGGTCCGTCCATGGTGGGCGGGCGTTTGCTCAACCGAACGAGCGTTCGTGAGGTGCGATTTACATTCGAGCCTTCAAACGCCGCTGCATAGACGGCGTTCACCTCCGTCCGTAAGCTGCCGGACGAAGCGTCCAAGATAGTGGACGGGCGTCCAAGCACCGCTTTAGCCTAAACCGACCTAAAAATCTATAAATAGGCGCGATTTCTCAAACCCTAGACACACAATTCGAACCCTAATATCTTAGGGGCGGCTCAGGCTGCGTTTTTACCCTATTTTCTTCCAGTTTATGCACTTTAATTTCTAGATTAGATTAGGTAGATTTATGTTCTTTAATTCATCAATTTCAAGCTTTCAAAGGATGCTAAGAGGCTAATCCCTCTTTGAACAAGCATTGTGAAGCCGTCCATCAACAATTCAGTTTTGTTCGTGATTAATTCCGTGAGTTTCTACTTCGAAGTTGTTTCTTTTATCATTGTTTATTATTGTGTATTGCAATTACATCGAAAGATCTTTGCTTTTATGATTGTTTTAACTTGATGAGAGTCATGTTAATGTTAGATCACCATGATAAAAGTTTAGACCTTTAATCTAATCAAAACGAAAGTTATTAGATTGATTTTCTAGATTAGAAATCGAAAGATTTCACGCCTAGGTTAGAAAGACGTAATCTTTAACATCGAAAGATAAAAGATTAGAAAACGAACTTGTCTATGAGAGTAGGAGTTTATGCCTTCGATTAGGTGAATCACGACTTGAGTAGAGATCACGAAATAATCCGAATTGGAATTGAATGTTGATAGGATAGGTGGATCAATTGCTTGTTCGTTCGTTATACTTGATTTAAATCCCTTAAAACTTGAGTTGCATAGTTTAGTTTACCTTTTTGCACTTAGTTTAGTTTAGTTAATAAGTTCGTTACCCGTATCTTGCCTAGCATTGGAGTAATCCTCTGTCTAGTTAATTTTCTGCATAATTGGTAGTTTAGTTCTTCGTTTAGTTTAGCTTCGTGACATAGGTTAGTTTAAACAAAAACTAGGATTCACAGCGATCTAGTTCCCGTAAGATCGACCCGGCATTAGCCTCCATCTGCGCGATCCTTGCACTTGAGGTTAACCGGTTTATTACTTGTTGTTTTGTATTGATAAAATCCGGGACAAGTTTTTGGCGCCGTTGCCGGGAACCGGACGGTTTGCCTAGTTTTTGTTTTTGTTTGTTTTTCGTTTTTACGTGTTAGTTCGATTTTTTTTTCTTTACATTTCTGCGTTTTAATCCTGTTTTTAGGTCGATTCCTAGGAAGATTAACCTTTAAGTAGTTAGGATATTGGTGTTTTAGATTAGGGTTAAAGTTTCATTAGTGATTAGTTTTTCTCCACGATTTTCCTGCTCTGCTTTCTTTACTTTTCTCTACTTGCTCAATCGTTTACGTTCTTTTTCGGAAAATTTTGCATATGAACGAGCGTCCCATACCTATGAACGCCCGTCCATCGTAAAAATTTCAACTCTGTTCTGTTCGACCCCTCAGACGGCGTTCGGTTTTTCAACGCCCGTCCACTCAACCTCAGCGAGACGCCCGTCCCAGACCTTGGGCGCCCGTCTGCCTCTTGCTTGAGTGTTAAAAAAAAAGAAGAGTAAATTGGCGGAAAATTAGGCAAGAATTTTTTTGTGTTTTCGCAACCAAGATGCGGTGTCGAGTCCTGAAAAAATTTGATTTTACCAGAAAATTTTTGCTTCTTTTTCCCGAAATTTGGCGGAAAATAATTTTCGAGAAAAATAAATTCTTCATTTTTAGGCTTCAACCACGATTTTGTAATAATGGTCGCCGAAGATAGACGTCGTTGGCGGACTACGCCATGCCTGGCGCGTCACGATCAACCCGGCTATTGTTATCCCACCATTCATCGCACTGACTTTCGAGTTACGACCGGGACTCATTCGGATGATGCGGATGCATCAATGTTTCACGGGTCCCTTCAAAAATCCTCACACACACGTACACACATTTACGGAGATATGTGGTACGACACGCATTCAAGGTGTGAGTGAGGATGCGATTAAACTTACATCAAGCTTCGTTCTCTTTGAAGGAGAAGCTAAAGAGTGGTATAGCTCTCTCCTGCAGAAATCCATTACCACTTGGGCTGCATTGGAAAAAGAATTTTTAAGCCAATACTTTCCACCTCGCCAAGACATTGGTGTTTAAGGGAAATATACAATTTTATCAAACGGAAATGTAATCATTCTTTGAGGCATGGAAGAGGTTTAAGGCTCTTCTTCGTAAATGCCCCACTATGGGTTAGACTTGCAGAGGCAAGTCAATACTTTTTTCAGTGGGTTGACCGAGCTCACCAAGGGCATGGTCAATAGTTCATCAGTGGGGCATTCTGAGGAAAACGCCTCAAGAGGGTGGGCATTGTTCAAGACATTGCCAAATATAATTACGCCCCTCCTTTCAAGTCATTCGAGCACCACCTCCTCCTCCTAGGATCGAGGAGGTGAAAATGCAAATGAAATCGCCATGTTTGAAGCAGCAATGGGCTACTCTCACGACATCTCCAAATCCGAGTTATCGACTCCTTCATTTCTCTGAGAACTCTCAAGTTACATCTTCGCGAGAATTGCTCTCGGATGGCCATATGGTTGGCGGTGTCAATTCAATTCCCTGCCTTTATCAAGTCAATGATGTCCGAATCATGGACAAGTATAATCAAGTCACATGCCAAGTATGTGACGATATAGAACACATCGCTCGTTTCGTCCTATGATTGGGCGAACGCAGAGATCAATGCCTTCAATGGCCACCGAATCGAGAGGTTTGGAAATCAATTCTCGGCCAGGGCAATTTTCAAAATCGGGGTTTCCGTCAAAGCATCAATCAAAACTCGAATCTCAATCGAAACCCTAATTTTAATCGGAACCCGAGCTTGAATTCCTCCAATCTAAATCAAGGGTTAAATCAAAGTTGGCCTAACAATCCAAATCCCGCATTTCAAAGTCGGTCTAGCCAACCTTTCTCTCAAAACATTCGAGAACTCTCAAGGCTCCTCTCGCGTCGATGATCTTGAAGCTAGATTGGACTCTATCGGGAAGGCGGAAGGAGCGTAACAATAACTTCGGAGGGAGCAAAATAATAATATCCAAATGTTGATGAGCACAATCAAGAACCTTGAGAAGCGAGATGGTCGACCAAAGAAGCTTTAGACCATCCGGCGATTGCCCGCTTTTATAGAGAAAAATCCGAAGGGTGGCCTAAGTAGCCCAAACCGATTTCAATTATGGCCAAAGCAACGACCTAGTTCCTTCGATTCCTTATGGCATGCCAGAGGCCGTGCAATGAATCTTAGAAGCGGTACTCAATCGAGTGGTCCCTCTCACCAGGGAAACCACTAGCCCTCTCCGCCAGATGATAAGGCGGAGAGGGAAGTCGAGCACCTACGTTCCCCTGCTCGCAGAAAGTCCTCGTGGTCATTCCCCGAGAAGTGCAAAATTAAGGATCCTCGGTGGTGATCCCGAGGAATGAGAAATCAAGTGAAAGTCGGTGGTGATCCTCGACTAATCAAAAGAATGAGAAGACGGTTCGGTGGAAAGATTTGGAAGACAAAGCTATCGGTGCATCTTGAAGAAAGTCTTTTACGAGGATGATTTGAAAAAGCTTCCATTTCCACGAGAAAGAGCAACATCCCATTGAGCGAAGATAAAAGTATGAAAAAGTGCTTAATTTGTTGAAAAATACTCAGGTTAATCTGCCATTATCCGAGGTCTTGGTCGAGATGCCTAAGTATACAAAGTTCATCAAGGATGTTGTATCTTCCAAAAAGAAATTATCAGAAATGGATCAAGCAGCTGGTAAAGACTGCGCGATGGTCAATTATCAAGACTTACCAACCAAGAGGGGCGACCCAGGCAAATTTGTGCTCACATTGCAGATGGGAGGCCTAGTATTCCCAAATTCCTTATGTGACACAGGTGCATCCATCGACTTGATGCCATTGTCTGCTTGCAATCGGCTTGGGTTACAAAGTCTTAGAACCCACTACCACGAACTTGCAGTTCATAGATAGATCTTCTAAGAAAGCGGAGGAATCTTGAGAGACGTATTAGTTCAAATAGATAGGTTTACCTTTCCGGTTGACTGGCACGTCTTAGATATTGAGAAAATGAAAATGTCCTCTCGATTCTTGGAAGACCTTTCCTATATCTACAGCCAGAGCCCTCATCGATTGTGATGGTGGGAAAGTAACTATCCGAGTTGGTGACCAAGAGGTGAGCTATAGTGTTTCTAAATCTATTCAAGTACCCTCCGGTTCTCCAACCGGCTTTTCCATCGAGGAGACGTCTGATGACTTCAATGACTTCATGGATAAGCAAGTCTTGGTTGTAGAAGCGAGAATATGAGCGATTGATCGATAATCTGAATAATCATGGTGTGGTCAATCTAGACCGATTAGCAAATGATTTCGATGATGAGCTAAGAGAAGAAGCCTTGGCGAGTAGGACCACCGAGTAAGCTCGGCGATGTTGAGTTGAAGAGTGGTGATCTTAAATCAAGTCTAGAGGATCCTCCCGTAGATTTGAATCTGAAGCCGTTGCTAAACATCTTAAGTATGTGTTTTTAAGAGAAGGTGACAAGCTTCCTTTGATCATCTCTCACCAAGCTATCTCGTATAGAAGAGCTTAAATTGTTAAACGTCTTGCGCAAAAATGAAAAAGCCTTTGGATGGCGGGTGGGAGATATCCGAGGATATCTCCCGACATCTGTATGCACAAAATCAAGACGAGGAGGGTGCAAAACAAGTTAGACAGACCTCGGAGAAGGCTCAACCTCACATGCAAGAGGTAGTCAAGAAGGAAATTATCAAGCTTCTAGATATGGGTATCATTTACGCCATTGCAGCAGACGGTGAGTGGGTATCCCCAACTCAAGTGGTTCCCAAAAAGGTGGAATTACTATTGAAAAGAATGAGAAGGCGAAGAAGAGATAGCATTGAGGCTCGTTACGGGATACAGAGTATGTATCGATTATCGAAAGCTCAATGAGGTCACAATGAAAGATCATTTCCCTTCCATTCATTGATCGATGCTTGAGCGTCTAGCGAGGCACGCATTCTACTCGCTTCTGGATGGATATTCGTGATACTTCCAGATACCCATCGATCCTGTTGACCAAGAGAAGACCACTTTCACTTGCCCTTATGGTACATTCGCCTCTGGCGGATGCCATTTGGTCTATGCAATGCCCCCGCTACCTTCGAGAGGTGTATGATGGCAATCTTTGACGGGCTAGTTGAAAAGTGCATGGAGATTTTTATGGATGATTTCTGTCTTTGGTCAATCCTTCGATGATTGCCTCAATAATCTTGATCAGTGTTATCTAGATGTGTGGAAAAGAACTTAGTGCTTAATTGGGAAAAATGCCATTTCATGGTAGATGAAGGCATAGTCCTTGGCCACAAAGTGTCGACCAAAGGTATAGAAGTAGATAGGGCCAAGGTTGAAGCTATTGAGAAGATGAGTTATCCTAAGAATGTTCGGGAAGTCCGAGGTTTTCTCGGACATGTCGGCTTCTATAGGAGGTTCATCCAGGACTTTTCAAAGATTGCCAAGCCCCTGCTTACTTTACTCAAAGAAGACGTTACTTTTGATTTTGATGAGAATTGCAAGCGCGTTTGAGGAGCTTAAGAGTAGGCGATCTCTCTCCCCAATCTTATATCGCCAGATCGAACCTACCCTTTGAGCTTATGTGTGATGCATCCAACTATGCTTTGTTGGAGCGCCTTAGGGCAAAAAGCTTAATGGAAAGTTCCACCTATCTATTATGCCGATCCACACACCGAATCCTCTCAAGTTAACTACACGACAACTGAAAAGGAACTATTAGCCGTAGTCTTTGCTATGGATAAGTTTCGTAGTTACTTGCTGGGTGCTCAAGTGATTGTGTGGACTGACCACGCTGCTTTGCGATATCTCATTACCAAAAAGGAAGCTAAACCGCGCTTACTGCGTTGGATACTGACCCTCCAAGAGTTTGACGTTCAAATCAAAGATAAGAAGGGCAGTGAGAACGTAGTGGCGGATCATGTTTCTAGGGTGTTAAGTGAGGAAAAGGATGAACCAGATGATATAGATCTTTACTTTCCTCTAGAAAACATCATGTTGATCGATGGCCGCTCTCCAGATGTTCCTTGGTACTCCTCCATTGTCAACTACCTTCATGCCAAATACCTTGATCCTGAAATGTCTTATCAAGAGAAGAAGAAGTTCTTCTCTGATATGAAATATTTCGTTTGGGATGAAGCTTACCTCTTCAAGATCTGCAAAGATGGTTTGCTGAGGAGGTGTGTTCCTGAGTCTGAGCAACGCGATATAATCGAGCAATGCCATAGTGGACCAACAGGTGGTCACTTTGGTCCTTGGAAGACGGTTGCTAAGATCTTCCAGTCCGGTTTCTATTGGCCTACAATCTTTAAGGATACAGAAGCCTTCTGTAAAGCTTGCGATAGATGTCAAAGGACCGGAACTCTGACAAGGCGTTTCGACATGCCGTTGAAACCCATCCTTGAATGCGAAGTCTTTGATGTTTGGGGCATCGATTTTATGGGACCATTCCCATCATCTTGTGGCAACAAATACATCTTAGTCTGCGTTGACTACGTTTCGAAATGGGTGGAGGCAATTGCCACTCCTCACAATGATCATAAACGGTCATGAAATTTCGAAGAAGAATATCTTTGTGAGGTTTGGATGTCCACGTGCCTTGATCGGTGATGAAGGACACACTTTTGTAACCGGCCTTTGGAAAAAGTCCTCGAGAAGTATGGTGTTCGTCCACAAACCGCACACACCGTATCATCCGATGACTAGTGGTCGAGTTGAGCGAAGCAACCGTGAGCTTGAAGAAGATCCTGGAAAAATAAAGTGAATGAGTCATAGAAAGGATCGGAGTCTAAAGTTGGATGATGTACTATGGGCATATAGATCGCTTATAAGACCCCAGTATGGGTACATCACCCTACCGAGATGGTTTATGGTAAATCGTGCCACCGCCAGTTGAGCTAGAGCACAGAGCTTATTGGGCTACAAAGTTTCTTAACTTCGATTCCCAATCCTGTGGCAAACACCGGCTGCAGCAGTTGCATGAGCTTGATGAATTTAGACTCCAGGCTTACGATAGTGCCGGATTAATAAGGAAAAGATGAAACTCCTCCATGACGCCAAGATAAAGAAGAGAGAATTCCAGGTCGGCGAGCAAGTTCTCTTATACAATTCTAGGTTACATTTGTTTCTCGGGAAGTTGAGAACACGTTGGTCTGGTCCATTTGAGATTCTCCAAATCATTCCTGGAGGCGTTCTAGAGTCAAGCATGTGGTTATGGCGATCAACCGTTCCGAGTGAATGGTCAACGATGCAAGCATTACATTGGTGAACCCAAGGTAAAGCCTTTGACTGCTCGATTTCTCGATATCCTCGGTGTAGCAGCACTTAAAGTCGACGAGTCCGACGAGTTTTCGCCCGACTTATTTTCCGGAGGATGACGGTTGTGATCAATATGAGGAGGTTCTAGCCGGTAGTTGGGATATGGAAGAGTATTGGAAGGAGCGCCAACGCAGATGTCATCAAAAGCTTCAAGACGGCGAAGAGGTCAACCATGGGAAGTTTAAACGTATTTGGAAAGCTATAAAGGATTTAACCCCATGTGTTAAGTGTTTTTCAGCGCCACACCATCGACCAAAGCTTACACGAGGTAATGGTCGCGTAAAGGTTAAATGGCCTCGATCCGGTGAGCTTCAAATGTGTCGAGCTAACGACAATAACCATTAAGCGCTACTTGAGGCATCCTAGATATCCCTTATTATATTAGTTTCGTTTTTAGTTGTTTTTCGTTGTTTTAGTTCGCTTTTATTAGGATTGTGTTTGTTTTTGTCGATCCACCGTCCCTAGGCTTATACAGGTCGAAGTGTGGTTTTGCTTACGATTTCCTCTTATCTTTATCTCTATCACTTTTGCGCGATATGGTTTAATCCCTTATATCCCCGAGGTATTTCTTTGCTTTTCAAGTGTGCAGGTATTTTCGGTAGCGTTTGTGAGTTTCGATGAAGTCGCTTTTCCGTGGATGGTCCACGCCATCGATTTCCTCAACATTTTTGGACCTGCTCGGACCATTTCCGAACTGCCTCTTTCCGCAATATGAACAAATAAGTTTTCTTTTCCTTTTATTTTCTGCACAACATGAGGACATGTTGTCATTTAAGTGTGGGGGAGGGGATAAGTCGATATGTATCTATACATTTGCTTACATGATTTTATTGCTATGCTAAAATGAGTAAAATTTTCGAAATTTTTGTTTTGTCCCGAGTAGGCAATACACGTTTTTGTTCGGTTTGTTATAGTCATTGATGCTATATACCATATGTTTGGTAAGTTAGTTGTTTCACCTGACACTATTTTTCACGAGCCATAGTGACGATGAGCTATTTTATAGAGTTATTACCCCGTTTGGATTAGTGATTTTTGATTATCTTGTAAGTCATGTGCTTAGTGCTACGTATGTATCGTGAGACTTATGATAGTTTGTATTTAGTTCCAAGTACGATGTACTGTGAATATCTAGAAGTTTGAATGTGATAAGTACGCGTAACTATTGTCCAAAGTGAAAAAGTTGAATTAATGAAATCAATAGTGTGTGTCGGAAGTCGGTCGATGATTTGAGTGCGTAAGGCATTATCTCAAAATGTCTTATTCCACTATGATGACCAAAAGCTCACGGCATAATGAAAGTCGCTTTATGATTTGAGTAAGGTAGGGTATACCACGTATGTCTTATTCTGCTATGATGAGCAATAGCTTATTCTGATGTGTGTTTAAATGTGAAATCAATTGAATCTACTTAAGAATTGGTATGAAAAGAATGAAATGAGACTTAGTTATCGTTAATCTTATCCCCAGTATAAACCGATGGATATGCTGTAGGGATTATCCTCTAAGTATGTCGGAAAGGTCTTAAATGTGTTCTATCATCTTTTCCGGGATATGTTCCGTTTTGTAGGGTGCATCTTATAAGTATCTTTTATTACTAGTTTGAAGGGGGTATTAGCTAGTTTTGCTTTGAGTTTTTCAAGTTTGGATTTAGTGGAAGTTTTCTATGGCTATGCACACACACGATGGTGAACTTCTAATTTATTGACTATGTGGTATATGTGTTGAGGTGTCTATATTCTTTCCGAGCCTTTATCTTGTTTTGTTTTGCTCGGGACGAGCAAAGTTTAAGTGTGGGGGAGTTGTTAAGGGTGAATTTATACGTTTTATAACGTTGTATTTTATGATGTTCTCCCCATAATTCATATGATTTGCATAGGAAATGTGGTTTTAAATGATTTATTAAGCAAGTGAGATTTTAATTAGTTTATTCAAGAAATGAGGTTGTGTACGTGTTTTGATTATGGTTTTATGAGTATTTGGATTGTGTTACGTTTTGCGATGTCTTAATGTGATGTAGATACATGTTGGAGGCTAAATTGATGATCAAATGTTGATATAATTCGAGCTAAATCGAGATAGAGATGAGAAAAGAAGGATAAAGATGGAAGAAGGAAGAGATAATGATCAAGAGATCGAGTTCCAGCATCGACGAACGAGCGTCCAAGGTCCGTCCATGGTGGACGGGCGTTTGCTCAACCGAACGAGCGTTCAGAGGTGCGATTTACATTCAGAGCCTTCAAACGCTGCATAGACGAGCGTTCACCTCCGTCCGAGGCCGCTGACGAAGGCGTCAAGATAGTGGGCGGGCGCCCAAGCACCGCCTTAGCCTAAACCGACCTAAAAATCTATAAATAGGCGCGATTTCTCAAACCCTAGACACACAATTCGAACCCTAATATCTTAGGGGCGGCTCAGGCTGCGTTTTTACCCTATTTTCTTCCAGTTTATGCACTTTAATTTCTAGATTAGATTAGGTAGATTTATGTTCTTTAATTCATCAATTTCAAGCTTTCAAAGGATGCTAAGAGGCTAATCCCTCTTTGAACAAGCATTGTGAAGCCGTCCATCAACAATTCAGTTTTGTTCGTGATTAATTCGTGAGTTTCTACTTCGAAGTTGTTTCTTTTATCATTGTTTATTATTGTGTATTGCAATTACATCGAAAGATCTTTGCTTTTATGATTGTTTTAACTTGATGAGAGTCATGTTAATGTTAGATCACCATGATAAAATTTTAGACCTTTAATCTAATCAAAACGAAAGTTATTAGATTGATTTTCTAGATTAGAAATCGAAAGATTTCACGCCTAGGTTAGAAAGACGTAATCTTTAACATCGAAAGATAAAAGATTAGAAAACGAACTTGTCTATGAGAGTAGGAGTTTATGCCTTCGATTAGGTGAATCACGACTTGAGTAGAGATCACGAAATAATCCGAATTGGAATTGAATGTTGATAGGATAGGTGGATCAATTGCTTGTTCGCTCGTTATACTTGATTTAAATCCCTTTAAAACTTGAGTTGCATAGTTTAGTTTACCTTTTGCACTTAGTTTAGTTTAGTTAATAAGTTCGTTACCCGTATCTTGCCTAGCATTGGAGTAATCCTCTGCCTAGTTAATTTTCTCGCATAATTGGTAGTTTAGTTCTTCGTTTAGTTTAGCTTCGTGACATAGGTTAGTTTAAACAAAAACTAGGATTCACAATGATCTAGTTCCCCAGTAAGATCGACCCGGCATTAGCCTCCATACTACGATCCTTGCACTTGAGGTTAACCGGTTTATTACTTGTTGTTTTGTATTGATAAAATCCGGGACAGCCACATCCCTAACGTCATAGCCTAGATCTACATCATCTAGCTACGATTAACTAATTCAAACGATAAAGCATAATTGGGAGGGATTAATTACTTAAAATAAAAGAAACAGAAAATAAAGGCTTACATAATTTGCACCTCTTAAACTCGAAAACCCTCAAATTATTCTACATTGTATCAAGATATGAATAGAGTGATTTTATTGAATGATATTCTAATGTATGAATTACAATTCTCGTAGCTGCTTGCTTATATAGAGGTTTTTGCCGACTTAGGGTGGTTCTAGAAGATAAGCACGATATAAGCCGGAAACCGACCCAAACCTAAGGCTCGGTCAACCGAAGATCTTCACTGGTCGATCAAGCATCGAAGCTCGGTCGACCGAACCTAGAAATGCCCTTTTTCACACGTTTTCTTCGTTTGCCTTGCTCCCCACTGCACGTTTGCATGTCGATCCGATTAATCTCTCATTTAATGCTCCGATTCCTTCCTTCCTTATCTTGAGATAATTGATTGAATGACACTAATCTTCTCGATTTGTAATGATCTGTAAAATCAACATTAATCGCACAGAAAATCAGATAAAAACGAGTAAATACCAATTTACATAATATAAATCACATAACATTAAATATTAAATATAAACGTGTGATTTAATATAAAATGCGTATTATTAATCTCGATTTAAGGTCAATGTTGATGGCTTTTACGGGTATAATTTGACCGTCATCAATAAGTCATTTCCCAAGACAACATTTCCCATGGTCAGGTCATACTTACGCAAGAAGCTCAAGTCAACTCATACTAGTCATGCTCATAAGATATCCATTATTCACTACTCACTATGAATCGAAGTGATGTGTGCATGTGCATTTAGTTTTATATATTCGTAGCAGGATTAGAGTTTATGCCAACTTCGTAATCTCAACCTACCAACCTCAGCATTCATACTTCTCAAGCCTTTAAATTCTTGAAGCACTAGAGCAATAAGCAAGAGCGTATCTATAGGGTTTTTGGACTTGGAGACCGAGTACCACTCAAAGCCTCTTAAAGAGTTGAATATCTTCAATTCATATCTTCATATTTTTCAAATACTATAAATCTCAAGGAAGAAAACTTTTTAAAGTATCCCCCTATCTTAGATCAAATATCGCATTGAATATTACCACAAGCGCAAGGCTACTTTGGTAATGTTACTACAAGCCCAGTGTTTAACATTTTGTTAAAACACAGGTACGTCTCAAGCTTATTACTCCGCTTTTGTTGGTAAGAATATAAGAATACCTCAGCAGATAGATATTGACACTAGGTAGGCATAACCAATCATCTATGCAATGTACACAATATTTTCAATTTTTTATAAATTTGCGGTATAACTCGATTCATTTATTGAGTAATTGAATAATAAATAACTACTCGCAACAACCAGCATGAATATCCTTAAATTTACTTAGCATAAGTATAAAATGATCACGTACTTACGTAGCTTGGTTCATTTCCTATCAATTCTTGGCTAGGAACTCACAATTCTAAGGGTACGAGATAAATAATATGGTATTTATTCAAATTTTCAATTTTTCAATTTTTCTACCGTTTCATTCAAATTTCAATCATAACATAACATAGCTAAGTCTCCTACCCCCCACTTAAACATGGCATTGTCCTCAATGACAAAAATAAATGAGAATTTAAGAAAAAGACTTAGCTCTGAAAACGGCTCTCAAGTAAAGGAACAATATCGGAGTAAATGTCAGCACGTTATGGAGAAGCAAGTGAAAACCTGTATAAGCAGACAAACTCCACGAAACCGTGAATAACACCCTGTCTATGGAAGTTATAGAATAATGTGGCAGTAATGAGGTATAAATACCGAAAAACAGTTTAAGCCACTTTATTTTATACAACCAATGACAAGGGAAACCAAAAAGAAAAATACTAAATAGAAAGAAAAATAAACAAGCAACTAAAGATGGTGGTCTTCATCTACAACCTCCACCGCCTAAATATTCTTAAAACCGGGTGGAGAAGACAAAGATCAAAAAGCATTACCCGACGTGGGAAAACACGAGGGTTACTCGATCGAAAAAGTATTCAATCCAGAGAGAGAAACTTGGTAAGGTATAACAGATTGAATGCGACCTATTGGCTAAAGATAAAATTAAACACTTAACGTAGAAACTTCCCGCTTGCATTGGATATCAACAACTTAGGGAGATGTAGCTACTCCTCGAAATTACTAATAACCCAATGTATCACGTAAAAGTCATAACCGTCATCAACAAGGTCGGATTGGTGTGATAGTTCAGAACAAAACTTATCATCTAGAAATGCCGGAATAGACGGAAAAAATGTGAAAATTAAAACTTCCGGTAGAAAGATAAGTTGTACTTTGATCGAACCAAAAACCTTTAAAATCTAGCTAGGTTCAGAGCTACACTTACCCCAGCTACGATCATGAAAATCAAAATGATAAAAGATAATCATTAAAGCTTAGCAATATTTCAAATTCCGCAACACATAGGTATTGTGTAAACAAAATGGAGGTTTAGAGTGTGTCGGGTTTAGAAAAAGATATACAAGGATGGTAAGAAAAGATAAAGGGTGGGTAAGAAATGGTGTTAATGGTTGGGAATTGTTTAAAGGAATGGGATTGGGTGGGAGAGTGAAACGGATGGAGAGAAAGAGAGGCGATGAAAGAATGGTTGGAAATGTGAACTGTTGGGGCAGATTGGTGAGAGGATCGAAAAGTTTGAAGGTGAAAAAAGTGTAAAGGGAAAGATAAGGATAATTGCAGAATGAATTGCGCACCACTTTGAAATTTCACTTGGATCACCATTCTAAAAGATTTTGGAAGTTGACCAAAATTGCTCTTTTCGCACCAATCATTATCTGTTACATTTTCAATAATTCTCAAGCTCTCTTAATGCTTCCATCTTAAGGTGGATTGCTAAATTTCCTTTTCTTTAGCAATTTCTCGACTCTCCTACGGAACTCTATTTCACGTGGCCTATATTGAGTAAAAAAGTTTTGCACATCCTTAGCCCAATGGCCATCAGAACACGGCAAAATAAAAAACCTCAACATATGTCACGTTACTTTTATTTGACTCAAAGAAAGAAAAACCTAAAATCCTAAAAAGAAATCCTAAGGGTTTTAAAGAAGTAGTTCTGAGTTTAGAGTCCTCAGCTCGACTTTCCAAAAGTATCCTTGTCAGTTATCATTCTTGGATCGCCAGACTTTGACCCTTCTGAGCACTATAAGAGGTGGGCTTGTTGCTTTTGCAGATTAATACCCTTCCCTTGGTTGTGAGACCTAGGAAACGACATTTATCCATACCATTTATCTAAAGCTCTTACCTCGGCTCTCATTTTAGGAATTAGTGAATTACGGTTACTAATTACGGTTTTGGCCTTGACAATAAGAAACAATGAATCAAAGTACTCCGAATAAGGTCGGTTATGTAGGCAAGCCTATGCCGTCTTATTCGTTGGAACATATGTGATGATTCAGGCCAATCCGTCAAGATAAGCCCCGCTTAGCCCGGGCTTATCGGCTATGCTAAGTCTTGTCGAATCGTTGTAACGTATATCACACGTGTGGAGGGAGTTGATTGAGCGAAGCTCGGTTGAACTCGCCACCCATGGTTAAACCATTTCCAACCTATGTACAAAGATTCTTCGATTTCTAAATTTTCACCCAAAGCGTAATCTCGCTTTTGTTTAAGGTGGGTTCACCGAGAAGCCATCACCATAAACATCAACGAAAGCAAAAGATGGTGTTCTCCCAAAACTCAACGTTTCCTTTAGATTGTGAATGCTTAAACTACACAATTTGTTGCTCCCATGGCCATGTAGGCGTAATCTCATGCATAGGACAAAGAGATTTTAACAGAACTACGAGGAACTCTTTATTCACTTTGCTTCCTTTCAATGACTACATGTTTCCCACACCTCTGTATGAGATGAGATATGGGCAAAACCTTCGACACTAATAAAATTAATCTTACAAACCAACTCCGGGCCAAGATTCATACTAAGGTTTATTTATAGGCTAACTTATGCTCAAAAAACCACAAGGTAGTAAAACATAAGCAAAAAAAAAAAGCGTTACCTTGCCCTCAACATTGTACCACGAAGAATTTAAGCCTTAAATTTTTTTTTCCGGGGCCATCTTGGTGCTTTAAAGGTATTGCTTCCATTGCTTTTCCCATTGTAGATTCGTAGCTCCACATGTTGTTGGGTTATTTTCTCAGCGCCCTTGAAAAATTATTGACTTGGATTATTGCTTCCCTGGTTTCTGCAAACAGAAGAAAAACAAAACAAACCGTAGACTGATTTTAACATGGTCTCCCATGCTGCTATCAGACTTACGGATTAAACATACGGGGATAAACAGAAACACGAAGTCACACAGAGCAGACAACCAGAGGGACTCAAAACGTAAAACCTGACTTCAAAATGTAAAACTTGACATGAATAAGAAAATTATTTATATATAAAATTGACCGTTGGTTCCCGGCAACGGGCGCCAAAAACTTGATGACGTGGTCAATCAGGTTATAAAATACTTGACCACCATAAACCAATACTAGCAAGAGGACTAGGCCCATCGTAGTATAGCTATAGTGAATCAAGGTCGATCCCACAGGGAACCAATTGTGGGTCATTCCATATATAAACAATTAATTAAACATGTCAAGGACATAGAGGCGGTCTACGACCAACATAAGACAAGAAAAGTAAAGACACGACTCGACACAACGTAATTAACCTCCCCAATTATAGTCTTTATCGTTTGGACCTAGATAATTTATATAATAAACTGAACTTATTAACTGTCAATCCATTTGTATCTATCTTAGATTGGCTACGGGAGTCATCCTCTTTAACTTGACTTAGCACCGGTTAGGTGGCTAGATCACTGTGATATTGTTACGTGACTTCGCCTTTTGGTGCCTCCATCTCATATAACTCACACGCTTACGACTCTAAGGATGCCGATATTAATCGTACACCTCGCTCTGTGCAACATTCCTGGTTTAGCGTGCTTATACTTCCTAAACGATCGCTCGAGCCCTCGTCCAACTAACAATTACCTTTTAGGTCTCATGCTAGTTTACGAACTACGATAACTAGGTGACGCCAATTCCCTAATACAAAACCTACCTAGATCTCTTTGAAAGCCCGGAAGATCATTAATGAGCCGACCTAGAGCCCTATATTGGTATTTCCTAATCGTGACGCTAAGTAAAACGACGAGCAACGTAGCCGTGGCCA
Organism: Gentiana macrophylla; assembly: GCA_026214975.1. NCBI lineage: Eukaryota > Viridiplantae > Streptophyta > Magnoliopsida > Gentianales > Gentianaceae > Gentiana > Gentiana macrophylla. The sequence continues at coordinate 90,802,520 of CM047814.1, forward strand.
TACCTACCGAGATAATAAATCCTACTAAGCTAAACCTACCATAAAGACGTGGCGGACTAACTAACAGATTAAAATAGGGGCTCGGCCGACCGAAAGATGAGACACTCGATCGACCGAATGATTCCATTCGGTCACCCAAACGATTTCATCCCAGATTACATCCTAGAATATATCTCTCGGTGTTTCATCATACGTAGCAGTTTAAACGATGAATTAGTAAAGCAATCATATAAATTAACATAGATACGCATTAATTAAACTAAGCAGATTCATGAATAAATACTAAGTATATGACGTAGGTTATGGGATCCTCATAGACAAGGCGTCGCCACATCCCTAACGTCATAGCCTAGATCTACATCATCTAGCTACGATTAACTAATTCAAACGATAAAGCATAATTGGGAGGGATTAATTACTTAAAATAAAAGAAACAGAAAATAAAGGCTTACATAATTTGCAGCCCTTAAACTCTGGAAAACCCTCAAATTATTCTACATTGTATCAAGATATGAATAGAGTGATTTTATTGAATGATATTCTAAGGTATGAATTACAATTCTCGTAGCTGCTTGCTTATATAGAGGTTTTTGCCGACTTAGGGTGGTTCTAGAAGATAAGCACGATATAAGCCGAAAACCGACCCAAACCTAAGGCTCGGTCAACCAAGATCTTCACTCGGTCGATCGAAGCATCGAAGCTCGGTCGACCGAACCTAGAAATGCCCTTTTCACACGTTTTCTTCATTTGCCTTGCTCCCCATCGCACGCTTGCATGTCGATCCGATTAATCTCTCATTTAATGCTCCGATTTCCTTCTTCCTTATCTTGAGATAATTGATTGAATGACACTAATCTTCTCGATTTGTAATGATCTGTAAAATCAACATTAATCGCACAGTAAATCGGATAAAAACGAGTAAATACCAATTTACATAATATAAATTCATAACATTAAATATTAAATATAAACGTGTGATTTAATATAAAATGCGTATTATTAATCTCGATTTAAGGTCAATGTTGATGACTTTTACGGGTATAATTTGACCGTCATCAACGGTCTAAGCAGTTGACCGGAATGTTTATGACTCATTTAGCGCTACCAGACCCGGGGTCTGTGAACATTACAGAATGGTATTAGAGCCAAGGGACGTTACAGAATGGTATTAGAGCCGACTGTCATACGGGCGTTACAAAATGGTATCAAAGCCGACTGTCATACGGACCTAAGTGCCACACCGTGAGAGGCGGTAAGGATCACCTCTAGAATCCTATAGTAGGGACGAGACTAGGACAAGTCCTGCCCGTTCTAACGAGGACGATAGTCCCTTATAAGGGAGAGAATGTAAAGTTCCACATCTGTAAAGTAATGTCATGTCTTGCTCACCCCTATATAAGTGTGAGACATAAAACTCTTGTCAACTTGGGTTAGCCCTTTCAGACTAAGTGAGGACGACAGTCTAAGAAGTTGACCGGATTATTTACGACTCATTTAGCGCCATGCACCGGGATGCTGAGGCGTGATGATTGTATTTCATGTTCAATTCAAATGAACTTGAAGAACACAAGAAAACAACATATCAAAATCAATTTGAGCGGGAAAATTGAGAAAGCTTCATTCAATCGATTATACTTCAGAATAATTTTACATTGATGTAAATCCTCACTTATATAGTGAAAATGAGATTTACAATAAGTTAATTTATGTAACAAACCGAGCTAACAAACTAAACGCACTATAACTAACTTGTAACTAACTTTGATCAAAGGTGTTCGACGAAATGTCTTCAAAGTAAGTATACCCAGTTGCAATTGTTGATGTTGTATTTGTGCTTGATCAGAGTTTAGCTTGCACATAAGAGCTTCAACACCTCCTCTCAAGCTAAACACTTAGGAAAGTAAAGTTAGGGGATGGTAGGATAGTAAAGTTTGATATTTGGTTTTGTTTAATGCCTTTGTAAACAAGTATGTCAATTGAAGATGTGTAGATATAGGTAAAGGCTTACGGTTGACGTTGCCGAGGTTACATTCATACTCAATATGATACAGGTCGTCCCCAACCTCAAACAACGGTTACACTCCATTAAAGAAAGCGTTCCGGATTTCACACAGACATTACTTCACGATCGTAACTGCTACAATGATGGCTCTGAGATATACGATCCATTACAGCCTGAGCTATAACTGCTCCATGACGGGCTCCGTATCATTGGCCACGACTTCAATGCTCAATAACTACCATCCATGATGATGTATAATATAAAAGATTATCATCCTCATTATCAAGGTACACTTTGCACACGCACAATACATGCTTGCAATACATTCTCGCTTAGCGTACTTAATAGAAATTTCGCAATTCGATTACTAACTTGAGCGTCGGAATGTCCCCCCGAAGGCAAGCTCCAAGACCCCTCACGCTTTCGTGTGTTTTACCGGCCTTCTCTCAAATCTACTCAAAACAACTACATGGATAGCCATTCGAAAGTGTCCAATTATCCACATAATATTCAAATTACAACTCGGACAATTTCGAGCATCGTTATTGACCAGAACCGGCAGAATATAACGATTTATTCGTATAAACATGTATTCATTTCTCACATAATTTTTCTGTACGCATACCTTCATGTTTCACATACTACAAGTCGCAATAATTCTCCCAATCAGAATATTGCAAAAAATTAAAAACGTGACAATTTTATTTTACAAATCATTGAGTTAGTAAACCTTTTTTTTTTTTTTGAAAGGGAGTTAGTAGACCTTTATGAACAAGTTGGATTTAAAAGTTGCAAGAATCTTTCAAACGAGTTAGTAAGCATCTTTTTAAAGGGAGAAAGATGCCAAAATAGATGTAAGGTGCTTGGTGATCTTACAACCTAATCTACTGCAAGTCTGCAACTTCATACTTCATGCTACTTTCAACTTTACACAGGGACGGAACCAAGAATTGACGGTCGGGTGGACTAATTGACTATAAATATATGGTCGGGTAGGCTGGATTAAGACAACTAACTGTGTTGGATTGATTTATTTATATAATATATTTATGGTGTACCGAAAATAAAAATCGGATGGACGCCAAGCCATGGACTAGTTCCGTCCATGTTTACACGTATCAAAAATAGACATTCGATATCTACACTTTATGCTACATTTAGAGGTAGAAAATAGTAGAAATTTAAAATGTTTAAAGTCGAATGTTGAGTTTTAAATTCAATATTACGGTGCTTTAAAAATAAAAGCAAGGATGATGTCTTTAACAACGGCGTGAATGCAATCATTAGAATGCCATGAAATATAAAAACACGATGTCAACGTGAATAACAACAAACATCAGCCCATCTCTTTCACTCCATTAAACATATGTGGTCGCAGCAAATCAAACGAATCTAAACCAAATTATGACTAGATTTATTTATTTTTATTAAAATGCAAGTAAATTGGTGGCTAATAACAATATATGACAATTAAAACAGCCCAACTACCTACATTATTTGACGACGACCAAAAAAAAAAAAAAAAAATGAAACACAGTGAGCCAAAAAAAAAATTGCAAATTCAAATTCAGGGTTTTCACTTATGAAGGCAACATTTAGAACCTAATGCTTATAAAATATGAATAACAACAACAGAATACCAGAATACATAGATAAACAGATTAAAAAGACTGCAAAAACTGCGGAAAATGTACGGTTGTTGTTGCTTTACCATCTGCAACTGTGTTCAAACTATAACACACCACCACAAACAAACATGCAGCGGCTTTTTGATGATTTACGAACCGGTAATAAATCAAATCTCTCTCTGCTTAATAAGTCGTGAAAGTGCAGAGACTTTAATTCGTAACAACCTGAGAGCTACGGCTTTCGTTTAAACTTGCTTTTCTTTCTGCTTGAAGTGAACGGCACAACGCCTCGAGTTTTTCTTTCTGATTCCGTGTTTTTTCCAGCTGTTTCTTCAGGTGTTCACGCTGCTCGTCATAAAAAAATAAAAAACATATTAATCATTGTGTCTAGAGAAAAAGGTTAAGTGATAAGAGTGTTTTGAGTAGATATATTTTACCTCTCCAAGAAGTTCGATTAGAGAAACATCTGATTTCTTGCTCTTGCTCTTTAAGGAATCGTTTTCTTTTTTGAGTTCCTTTATCGATTTTGCCATCTGTAATCGCAAATGTAATAATAAATTTAATTCTGGGAGTTATAAATAGCCGAATGCGAAGAGAATGGTCCTGGACAATGCTTTGCCAAGACAAACCGAAAAGTGAGCCCAGATGAAAACAAGATCGATTGGAAGTACCTTCTCGATTTCTTGTTTGAATGTTTCAAAGACTTCATTGCTTTTCAACAAAGCCTCCTGCCAAAATGCCAACAATCAATAAAAACTATAGAAACCAACACAATTACGACATCGTTTTTCATGTACAATATATCTTGATTGCTGACGAAGCATAAAGGCATGAAATGAGAGCAAGTAGTTTTCCGCTTTTTCTGTAGAAAGATGAATGGCTGGGCTGGGGGGTGGGGGGGGGGGGACATAAGATGAGGAGAGGAGCAAGGCTAAAATAGCAAGGCTGGCAGACTAGTCCTCCCTTTTTAGTCATTTTTTGCGCTTTTTGATCGTCTTGTTCTTGACTCACATGAACATAAAGGCTATGAAGATATTTCTTCAGTCAAAGATGGGAAATCAAAGGCTTTTGTTGAACTCAGTTACAATATGCATACAAGTCTCTCGATTCTGTGTACATGTGAACGGAAACACCGTCTGATTAGCCATAAAGGATTACTAATATGACACACTTTCATTTCCGCTCATTTTTCCTGTTCAGTCTCCCTTATTTCACATCGTTTTACAAATAGATGTTTGATATTGTGTACGGAGGCAACATCGACCACCCAATATCTAGGCCTAAATCGAACTCAATCAAGCTGAACATAGGCGGAAAGAGAGATGACTCGCTTAATAGGAACTTTAATACCTAAAGACATCTTCTAAATAGAGTAACCACAATAAAACGAATCCCCATTTTCAAAATGACTCAATATCCCCATTCAACAAAATACATCTTTGTCAATCTAGCTAACCTGGAACTGTTGGAACTTTTCTCCGTCAGCTGTCAACTGCAATCTCAAATTCTTTTCAGTTGTCAATAATTGCGACACTTGCTCAGCATACATTTTCATTTGGGCCTGTTCATGGATCAATTTTTCCTCATGTTGCTTGAGCTTCAAATCAGCTAGCTGAAGTTCAAGTGTCTTTTGCTTTAACTACATAGTCAACACGATAAAAGGGTATTAAAAAATAAATAAATAATTTCAATACATATGTAAAATTAATTCCAATTTAACTTACCTTCTGAGCATATTGTTCTTCGAAAGGACATACTGGTCAGCAAGTTGTTTCAATTTGATTCTCAACCTGAGATGCAGAATTGAGGAGTCATATAGATAATCAGAAAGAATTTAACATGTATTCATGTTAAATATTGAATTAATAATATAGATAAATCAGAAAGGGACAAAATGGCAAGTATTCTTACATCTCATTCTCCTTTAACTGTGACAGACAATCATCTTTTGCCCTTCCAGCTTATCGCTACCTCCTAGGACAGATAAAAGCAAAGAGAAGAAGTTTCATCAACTTCACAGTTACTACAGCTCGTGGATAAGGATAAAACATTCACAATCATCACTAATCGCTGTACAGTTGGTATAAATTTCAGTTTCTTACTAGAGATCCCAATCCTATCGATTTAGAAAAAGTAGAAACACAAGTTGATCAAAAGGTTCTGAGAACGTACGGATAGGGATACTTCCGAAAAGAAACAAAGAGGGGGGAGAAGGGGGAGGTATAATAACCATGTAGAGCCCTTAAGTATCATCCCAGCTTTTTCTCTCAAATCTATTATAGTTAAACAGTGGTCCACCAGAGTAATTATTGGGGTCTGTAAACCGAGTGTAGGAAGTTAGAATCGTTGAAATAAATTGTGTTTAACATGTAAATTACCTACATTCCCAACAACTTAAGCTTTTGAGAGAGATGGTAAGTGAACATTGTATCAGAGCAGGAGGTCATGGTATTGAACCTCTCTGCCAACATCGTCTTATTGTTCAAGTGCTGGGCCTCTTTGTTGGTGTGTAGTGCCATTTATACGCCTTTGTGTGCCATGTTGGCCCAGATTATTTGTTATAGGCCAACACTTGAGAGCAGGCGTATTGAAATAAATTGTGTTTGAAAGATATAGTAATTCAACAAGAATCATGCGAGTCTTTTTATACGTCATACTTTGAAAAAAGTCCATTTGAAACATAGTTTTGCAGAAATCCTGGGACCAAATGAACGAAACAAGAGTACTCCAGGAAAATCATTTAAAAGAGTTGGTGGGCCACAAGCATGAAGAATTAGCATACTTCTGCCTTGAATGGTTCAGCAAGCCTTGAAAGATTATCAGGCATACATACTGACAATAGTGATTAACAGCACCCAACTTCGGTTTAGAAACGTCCATGGGGTAAAGAAAATATATTTTCTCATTTCTTCTCAACGAGATTTTGTTAGAGAAAAAGCTAGTTGGACAGAAGACACGATACAAATTAATTAAATGAAATATAAAGCGTATGGAACCTTAATCGCGTCTTGGAACTTGTTTGAAAGATCTAGTCTCAAATTCTGACCCTCAGCGGAAACTCGTTTGCATTCATCCTGCAGTAAAAGCACACCGGCTTATAAGCATGTAATAATGAAACCAACTCTGACGGAGTAAATCTCACCAATAAATCTACTACAGGGAAGACCATAAGTAGAAAATGCTCCAGAAACCGAAATACTGTTTTGATTGCTAATTTTCACGGGGAATTTTTTTATTTGTTTAGCTTGTAATAGTTTTTGGAATCTGAACCGTAGCAGTTAATGTAAGCAAAGAACTGATAAGAATATCATAAGATAAACAATATGATAGACCCATTAATCCTCAGACTAGGCTATTTAATATTATGAAGTTACTTCTTTGTTATTAAGGTCATCATTTTGCATAAGTACATATACTGTACAGGAAGGACATGATTTTGATTTTCCGCGAAAAAAACAAAAATTAGACTTTATTCAGACAACAAAAAAATTTAAGTATAACAAAAAGTTTGAAACAAACGGGTACTTCATTCTCAAACAAGAAATAGCAATAATTTCTAAATAAAAGTGAAAGGCACAAATAAATGCTATATTTCAAAGAAGTGACAAGAGATAAGGTGTTAGTCTACATCAAAATGGTGATGACTTTAAAATTTCTTTTTTCCATTGATATCATAAATAATACTTCATCCATCCCTAAATGTAAGGCATGCTAGCATTTTTCATTTGTCCTTTAAAGTAAGTCATTTTACAATACCAAGAGAGCATTTTTTTTAATTGTTTCCTCATCTTACCTGTAATTTATATCCATCCAACCACTTCTCTTTACTTTACAGCCATCCCGTTAATGATAGTCAAAGGGTGTATTAGGCATTATATTCTAAAATTTATGACATTTGACCACTTTATTAAACTGAGTGAAAACTCTAAAATGACTTGCATTTAGTGACGGAGGTAGTACAAGACATTGAACAGCGAAAGAGTAAAGACGGAAATTGAGAAACGATTGAGAAGTGAAACACATTCCAATAAGAAATAGCATATACCATCAGCATTTTGTTTTGACGTTGCAATTCCCGACATAGTGACTCAAGTTTATCACGAACGGCAATGGCTACAAAGAAAACTGTATCAATAATTTGATAGAAGAGAACAAGAAAGAGCTCAAAACGCAATCAGAAAATGACAAGAACGTAGAAGTATATGGCATGCACATGTCTTTTGTTAGTTTTACCATTTCCACCAGCGGATTGAAGAAATTAAGAGATACTTTTCCATTTTTGCCAAAAGCTAACGCCTAGACAACATATAAATGTTAATATAACGGCTTTCTTGTTAAGAATCATCCATTGGTTTCTCCAAGAACCCTAGTATGTGTCATCTCAAGCTCAATGAACATCATGTGTAGGTCTTTAAATAAGTTCATTCCATAATCGACCTTCCCAGCATGAATCCAAATCAGTTCTTAGATACAGTAGTGTTTTTCCTAAATCTTTTCTCAATCACTCGCTTTCAAAGCTTCAATGCTGAGTTCTTTAAGCATAAACAATAATTAGAGATACAGACAAACCACATGGGCTTGAACCTGACAAATACCCAAAGTGAAGAATAATGCTCGCAAAAGCCATGAATAAATGGCATGGACAAAATACCAGAATCTCTTTCTGCAAGAACTTGTTGATATTGCAAAGTAAATTCAAAAAACTCCTCTGACTTGAAGGTACGCTTTGCATTCTTGCGTTTGACTTCAGAGACTTCCTGATACATTTTAGAACAAAAAAATCAGTGTAGTGACTAATAATATATTTATTACTAGAGATGAAACTAAAGGTATAAGCAATGCTTTATATATGGTCAAAAAAAATTCTAGTTTTGATATATTACACCTTTATCCTTGCTTCTCCTTCATACTCACAAAAATATCAAAACAAAAAGGCATATGAAAAGATAAGTTGTTCTCAACAGGCAAACTCATAGCAAGACTTCAAGAACCCTTTTTATACTAGAAACACGCATCGTTTTCAAACTAATACACCAGAATAGCTTAACCACTCACAAGTTAATTCACGATTTCGCCACTCACAAGTTAATTTACCTGGGTGTTAAGGGTTCATATCAAACTCAATACCTAGTGCTTTTGCCTAAGTGCATATAGACTCCACTATTATTGTCAAACTTCAATAATGTATTTCTGGAACAAAGGGAAAAAGTTTATATATTTAACTGCCATGACGGTTGACTTACAGCAAATAGAAAGGAGGCCCTCATCCCAACCAACTTGAGATGCATATACATTACTTAATATTGATTGTTTTCCTTCCTAAAATTAACTTAAGAGCTAAAATTCTATCCAATTTTTAATGATAGCATCAATAAAGAAGGCAGCAATGGTATTTCTGGTAGTCTAACAAAATCAATGAGCTGTTGCAAATTATAAAATGTTTACATAGGTGATATGTTTCTTACATATTAAACATAATGATCTGACGGGAAAAAAATGTCAGTCTGAGTTAACCAAAGATAGCTGGTTTATGTGAATTAAGAATCCACACAACAAACTACATTCAGCTCCCTTCTGAAAATTTACAGCCACACAAATAGAGAAAAGAACAGAGCTTCAGTCACACATCAAGGACAACAATAAATATCAATGTCAAGTCTCAAACAAAATGAAGGATGAGAATATAGAAATAAAGTAATAGCATGATCTCTCCAAGAAATACTGCTGAGTGCTGAAGGAAATATTAACTGGTTTTTTATCGTTCTCGGCAACTTCAGGAGGAGGTTCAGCCTTGTTGATCGCTTGTGTCTTTGAGCCTTCAACACCTACAGCAAAATCAACAGTTAAAGAAGGAGAAGAAATTGAGGGGCGAGGGAAGGGGGGGGGGCAAGAAGATCAGGAGAATTCAACAACAATGTGCTCAGTTATAAATGACCACGCACAGGCAGGCACCCACATTGGCTATGAACAAATAAATAGGGGGGCTTTATTTGCACCACAATGACTCTACCGGAGCACCACACTACCGGTGCACCACATTAGAATCGACCTTGTGACAGTCGATTCTAGAGCCAAGAACCGACTTCCCGCAAAGTCGATTCTAAATTGACCATGGGAAAGTCGATTCTTGGCTCTAGTTACGACTTTCACAAGGCTGATTCTGTGAAAACGGTGTGGTGCACCGGTAGGTGGGGTGCAGCGGGTGAACAGTTGTGGTGTAAATAATAGCCCCTAATAAATATACATACATATACATAAATACATATATACGTTCATACATACAAACACACACACACATGCTATTGGTCACAATTATATCTGTAGTAGGCATACATATGGTCATAGATGAACACGTGCAAGGAGGTACATGTGAGAATGCATATAAAGTGAGTTGCGCACGCATATCATGACTCATAACCTACACACACACAAACAGAACATACATCAACATACCTACAAATGTAAGCTTTACTTGCATGTCCATATGGGGAAAAACAGATCTAGAATTCAATTACATATAAAATAAAGGACTGAGGTTTCATACAGACACAATTCGCAGTTGTTATTTCAGTTGCGTAATGGATTCAAGGCTACAGAAAGAACCTAGGTAATCTTTTGTGTAAGACTGAAGCAGGAAAAAGTTGTTCAATTCGAAGTATATAGGTAAACAAGAATTGATTAGGGATGTTCAAAGAACTTATGAGAATAGAAGATTGTGTGCATTGGACAACACAAAATGCACATGGCTAAGCCTGCTTCGAAACCAACCTGAACAGCTAAACATATTTACATAATATACTCAATCAACACATATCCAACACTACAACTCAAGGTCCAAAACATGCTAAACTGACAATTATACAAAATGTTTAGAATGTATATGAGTACTATAAAAACTCATAAGAGTATGTACGAGTACTAGCATACGCTGAAATTCCAACTCATGGGCCAAAATAACAGAGTACTATATGATCGTTATCCTATACATCCTCTGTACCACGTGGAAATGAGATTAATATTTTATTTTTTTTCGAAATATCATTACCTCTAAAAAAAAAGTTCCTTGGTTTTTAACAAAGAACATAGTAAAAAAAACTGCCAAATATGAACAGAAAAAGCATTTTACGAGCACTCCATTTAGCATCTTAGGAAGATTCAGAGGAAGGTAGGCCACACCCTCTGTAAACCATCTACTCAAGGTAAGTATATCTTCCCATAAAATCTTCATTCAAGATATGTCAATATCAGCATTCTTTTCGATTTCTGAAAAGTTTTGTGCTTTCTAGGTGCAATGATTGATTCAAGTACTGTAAAACACATATAAAACCTTACATTTTTCCGAACTGTTACGGATTTCCGCGGGTGCTTCCTCAATATTGGAGTTGGAACTTTGAAATCCAGAAACCGTTGTTGATTCTTCAGTTTTCTCATTAATTCCTTCACTCTCCAGCACCTCTTTTGCATCATCAACTACTAAATTAGCCTCTGCTGATATTTCATCCTGTACTGGCGAATCTAGCTTGTCGTCTTGGGCATTGGCTAACGACTCTCCAGAAGGACTATCGACGAACCCATCAGGTAAAGATGCCGCCTCCGGCAGCTGATTTTCATTGACGGTGATATTCGATTCCTCCATTCAACCTATCCGTAGCATCAATAATCAATGTCTAAATGACGGAAAAAGCTGTCTTTGAAGAAGACACAAGATAAAAATCAAATAGCGCGAGATAGAGTAAATGAAGAAATTGTGATTATAATCAAGGTCATTATTTTGCTCAAAAGATTGAAATCAAGGTCATTAAGTATCACATTTCCCTTGTAAAACAATATTAAACGTAGACCATAACCAAAGAATAGCAGCTTACCTTACCAGAAGAATTTGCAGGTGGGAGAAGGGACAGAGTTGAAAGCGATACTGAAAGCCTTCAAAGTTCAAACTCGGCAATTCATAGTTGCGCAAAGTGCATCGATTTCTTTGTCTTTTGTACTTTACCTTTTTCTTCTTTCTTTTTTTCTTTTTTTTCTTTTTTTTTTTCTCTTTCTCTTATCATTTATTTCTTTTTTATTTTGAAAGGCTAACCCAAAACCTTCTCAACCGTGGGGAATTTTATAATACAAGAGGTGGCCAAATGCACAAACCGGACAGAACCGGAGCCGGAACCACCGGTTTTGTTTTGGCCGGTTCGTGTCGGTTTTTGAACCGGCGGTTTATACGGTTCACGGTTCAGATCACGGTTCAGACGACGGTTTTAAAAAATTATTAATAATTTTCTTTTACATTTTCATATAATACTTATTCTTTTCACAAAATAACAAATTATTATTCTTTTCAGTACAATTACTAAAACGAATGTAATATATATATTTTTTTATAAAGAGTTTTTTATTCGGTTTTAAATATAATATTAATATTGTGTTGTTTTTTTATATGTAAATTATGTTAGTTTTAAAAATTAAATTATTTTTTCAACGCTTGTACCGGAAATTCGGTTGTCCGCGTATCTTTTACATGTAATCAGGTCGGAGGCACGACACATATAAAAAAATCAAAGCAAACGCAGTTCTTATTGTTTTTTTTTTTGTTTCTTATAGCTTTTTTTGTATATGTTTTTATAGTTTTTTTTAGAATTTTATAGTTTCTTATAGTTTTTTAAATCGGTTTTAAGTATAAGTTGATTAAAAATATTGCTTTATTAAATATTACGTGAGAGATATTATGTAATTTTTCTTATATGTTAATAATGTTATTTTTTCAACGCTTGTACCGGAAATTCGGTTGCCTACGTATCTTTTAAATGTAATCGTGTCGGGGGCACGACACATATAAAAAAATCAAAACGAACGTAGTTCTTATTGTTTTTTTCAGTCTTTTATAGTTTTTTTGTATAGGTTTTTATAGTTTATTTTTTATAGGTTTTTATAGTATTTTATAGTTTCTTATAGTTTTTTTAGTCGGTTATAAGTATTAGTTGAATAAAAAATGTTGTTTTATTAAATATTACGTGAGATATATTGTGTTATTTTTTCTTCTAAGTAAATTATGTTATTAACGCTTGTATTGGAAATTCGGTTGCCTACGTATCTTTTATATGTAATCGTATCGGGGGCACGACACGTATAAAAAAATCAAAGCTAACGTAGTCCTTATTGTGTTTTTTAGTCTTTTATAGTTTTCTTTTATAAGTTTTTATAGATTTTTTTTATAGTTTTTCTATAGTTTTTTTATTATAGTTTTTTCATAGCATTTTATAGTTTCTTATAGTTTTTTTAGGTTTTTAAAGTGTTGTTATGGTTTTTTTATATGTTTTTATAGTTTTTTGTGTATTCTTTTATAGTCTTTTTATATGGTTTTATAGTATTTAAAGTTTTTTTATTGTTTTTTTTTGTAGTCTTTTACTCTTTTATAGTATTTTATGGTTTTTTAAGGTTTTTATAGTTTTTTCATGGTATTTTATAGTTACTAAATTTTTGTAGTCTTTTTATAGGTTTTTTTTAGTTTCTATCGGTTTTTTTTTATGGTTTTTTTGTTTTGTTTTTTTTATCGTCTTTTATCAGGTTTTTAATAGTTTCTTATAGTTTTTTTTTTGGCCTTTTATAGTTGTTTTATAAATCATTAAATTGTAACAAATATATAAGTAATATATAAATTGCGTACCTTTGATCTTCAAAATCATCGATGTCGGTATTTCGCGTGCTTGCTCCTCCTGAAGTTTCAGTGTCACCGACTTCGAACTGTGACTCACCTTCTGACACAATGTCTTGCACCCTCTGCTCGTCTCGTACCCAATCTTGACAACACATATGCTTCTCTAAAGTGGTGCGATGAAGCGAACATCTTCTATCTGTAAGCACATTTACTGCCATGCTGAAAGCTCATTCAACAGTGACGGTCGAAACAGGGCAACTTAAAAACTCGACCGCCATCATTGCTAGCAATGGAAAATCTTTAGAATGGCTCTTCCACCACTTCAATATGTCGAAGTCAAAATCATAGGCAGCGGTTTCACAGACTTCAAATGTTGTGTTTAAAAATTTGGTTATCTCTGTAAACTGATCGGATGAAGCTGTCGCTCCCTTCTGTCATTTCGAATTCATTTTTTCCAGAACCTTTTGAATTCCCTGTAGGGCACCTGCAGGGTTAGTAGAAGCACTTGTGGATGGATTGTAACCCGCTTCGTTTCTCATTCCATACATTCTCTCATATTCAACATACAAAGTGTTTAATAACTTTTCAAATCTATCGACTTCAACTGTATAATCTACCGGGGCACATTATGAATATCAGACAACGCATCATAGTAAGCACTTAACATGTTAGACACAACTACCAGTCTTAAACGAGGGTCGAGAATAGAAGAAATGAGATAAGTGTCAGGAATACGCAACATGTACTTATTCCATTTCTCCTTCAACGGCCTAAACATTGAAATAATGTAGAGTTGTGTTCCATGGTTTCAAACTCGGAAGTTATTTTTACACTAGCAGGCATGACTAAATGTGATGTGGGTTGATAACATTTTGAAAACAATTCAGTAAATTTTTTGAATACTTCAAAAATATCCATCAGTGTCTTGCATGCAGTCCAAATAGAGGGAAATAAACGATATTCGCTCGAACAGTGTGCATTTAAAAATTCACAAAAGCCATTTTTAGTTTTGTTTGTTTTTTCCAAAGATCATAAGTGGTGTTCCACCTATCCGGTACATCTTGCGGCAGTTTGACAGGGCGATGACCTTTCACTTTAAGAAAATTATACCACTTATTAACAAGAGTATTTCTACTTAACACATGTGAAATCGAAGTTTTTATCGCATTAATATTATAGTAAAAAACTTTTAGACCATCTATTAAACATAAATTAAAAATATGGCATAAACATCTAACATGAAAAAATTGATCGTTACAAAGAGGATCACAATATTGGGATAAGTCGGGAATAGAAGCAGTGTTGTTTGAAGCACTGTCAAACGCAATCGAAAAAACTTTATCTTTTAAATCGTATTCCTCAAAAATATCAACTAACAAAGATGCAATGTTAGAAGCATTATGAGTTTTGTTAAATAAACGAAAAGCAAGTAACCTTTTTTGGACAATCCAAGTGTTGTCAGTGACACGACACGCCCAAATAAAAATTGTTGGTCCTACTATCCTCCCAAATATCGGCACATACACATACTCGGAATTTATTTGTCTTCAAACTTTCTTTTATAATATTTCGTCGTTTAACATTTTTTTTTTTTTGAAATCCCTAGTCACCGTTGGATTTAGAGGATCTTAGTAAATACCGGTGCAAAAAACCCTTGTACGTAATGTTCAAAAATGAGATTCTCGGAAAGCTAAAAGGAAGACTCATCCTCATAACAAGATCCGTGGTTAGATCTCTACAGTTATCACGAGTGTAAATAAAAAGTGGATTAATGTTACCTCAGCTGTAGCTCGGAATGTTTAGCTGGGTTTGAGACGCGCTATCTTCCAATTTTTCCAGGTGTTTGCTTCTTATGTGATTCCGCATCGATCCGTAACCACCACACGCTTTGAATTTGTATTGAGTGCCACAGAATTTGCACACCCCGTATAAAAATTTTCCGGGGTTAGCTAATGCAAATTCATCAGTCCGAGGAACCTTTGTGAAAAATTCCGTAAATTTTTTTATTTTTGTACGATGTAATATCGCCGGATGGATCAATATCCACCAGATTACGCATTGGAAAGTACAAGATCTAGATCTAGTCAACCAAAATACATAAAATAATAGATCTAAACCTACGAGGGGGTTTAGATTGCTTACCGGTTTATTGTGAATAAACACCAAGAGCAATCTTCAATCCGAGCTATATGAGAGCCTAGTTGAGAAGCCAAAGTCTTCCAACGTGTGTCTCCAAGCACCACCAGGTGGATGGTGTTTCAAGCCGCCGGACCTCCTCCATATGCTACCTTAGAAAAACCCGAAGTTTTTCTAAAACTCAAACCCAAAGAAAATAGCCGAAAATTCCAAGCTATTTTCCATCCAATATTTCGAATTGTGTGTCTTGTCATAAGGCTTGGGAGAACTCTCTTTATATAGGAGAGTAATCCTTATCCTCCAAGAATTTAATAATTAAGAGATAATTATTAGATTAATCCTTATTCCAAATAAAAGATAAATAAAATAATTATCGCAAACAAATTAGGATAAATAATATTATTATCTAATATTCCATGAATTATCAATTAACAAATAAAAGATAAATCACATGTTAAATAATTATCCAAGAAAACAAATTCCTTAATAATTAATAACACAAAATGTGCCCCACCCTAATTAAATAAGGTCCATGCACATTTTTTGACACATTAGGCCGAGTCCACGAAAAAAAAAATTCCATGTATTTAATTATCTAGTTCAACTAAACAATTAATCCACGTATCAATTAAATAGTCCAATCCAACTATTTAATTACAATTGAGGTGAAACGACGAGAAATCGTATATGCTATATTAGGAGCCACGCTTTTAACCATGGACTCATATTCATGAAATTTACAATAAATTAAATAAAATTATTCGTCGGACCGAACAATAATATTCAATCTATTAATTCCGGGATTACACCACCATAAACCCGAAATCGAACTCATTAATATAGATTACTTATACTCAACTATGAGTTGATAAGTTCACTCACTAATATAATCATTACATACGGATAAATCCTCCATGATCGCTCATTTCGATTCGGGATATCTCCGTAGACCTTTCTCAAAACATCTTATCATTATTTACCACTAACCCCTAGTGACCAATTAGTTCATAACTAATGTAATATGAATTGAGCTCATCAATCGCTTTAGGGTTAACAAATAAGGAACTCACCGTGCATCTACTCCCGAGGAAGGAATGGATTTCATATCTGTGATAGCACGGACTACTCACTCATCCCGAATAGAGCCAACGAGAAGTGTTGGACCACATCTTCGCGAGTGATCCTTACTAACACATTAAACTCTACCCTAGTCTAAGCGGTCATCCGTGATCACCTCAGATTGAGATTAATACATATATGATCATCTTGTGATTCGATAAGACTTCTCGACACGGAATTATATCGAGAACTCAAATCAAATCGGTCCAAATTTCCTATATGATTATAATCATATATAAATGCCCCACTAGTACTTCTATTACCGATAAATCCGGATAAAACTGTCACACCGTAAAGAGTTCTGGGCGCATTATTAGCATATTAATCATGAGACCCATACTCAGATTAATCAACGTTACGGACTAAGTTAATTTTAAGTACATCTCACTAACTCAATCCTCTTGTGTATAGCCATACACTGAGTTATGTGATTACATAAACGAGGTACTTAGGGTTTTCAGTAGTGTCCTAATTATAAGCATACATGCATATAATAAGATGAATTATTAATTATGTCCTAAAACAATTACATAATTGTCTTTCGAGCACTACACCTAACAATTTTAACCTTTTTTCTTGTGCTCCGTCTGGGGTTCTTTCATCACCATCTAAATCGACTGACTCGGGATTAGGAGTAGGATCTGCACTAGCATGACGCGGTGTTCTTACAGCCACACGACTCCCACCACGTCCTTGTCTAGGACGGGAAGCAGTCGGAAATACATCATGATCATCATCAACGTCGGCTTCATCATTACGAGGCTCATTATCATCAACTTCGTTAAGGTTGATGTTAAAATCTACATGTTGAGACATTATACCGTCGTAATGACTATCAAATTCATCAGGATTGTAACCTAAAGGTGTCTCGAATTGAGGAATTGAAATGTGACTACCGGTGACAGGGTTTGTAAAATGTTGTACCACTGGTCTATAGCCACTAGGCCCACTACCAGTACCAAGATCATCCGATTCCAACACAACCGTGTCATGTCGGAAAGTAACATTTCGATTGCCTTGTGATGATGATACACCTCTTCTTGACATTTTACAAAATCTAAATAAAATTTAACGGTTATTAAAAAAAGTTGAAAAAACCAACCAATTTTACTTATAACTAAAACCGAATTGAAGTAAACGATTAAATCAGAACGACTTCAAATATCGGTCTAGTAAGGTAAATTTGATTATAAAATGGAATTTTTTTTAACACTAGAAAAAAAAGAGTTGGATAAAATACAAATCAAATTTACTTATAACCAAAACCGTATTGAAGTAATGATTAAATCAGAACAACTTCAAAAATCAGTATCGTAAAGAAAATTTGATTGTTGTTTTTAACAACTAAACAAACTTGATTACAAACAATGAATTGAGTTTGAGATTAGAGAAGTTTAGAATTTAGAGAAGAGAAGAGTAGGTGTAAAGAATTTGGAAAATGAATGGGTATTTATAGGATTTTTTGAAATGGATGGGAAAAGAAAAAACCGTTGCTCAGCTGACCGTTGGTGCCGGTTCCGGTCGGTTTGTACCGGTTCTGGCCAAGCCGGTTGAACCGCCGGTTCCGGTCCGGTTCCGGTTCCAGAAATATACCAACCGGTCCCAAACCGGCGAACCGCCGGTTTACAAACCGGCGGTTTGACGAACCACAGGTTCAAAACCGGTCCGGTTCACGGTTGGGCGGTTCATTTGGCCACCTCTAAATATAACCGCTGTATTAAGGTTATATCAAGTGGTATATATTATAATCATTTATTTCTAATCTCTCACGTACGATAAAAGTGTATTGTGTGAAATAGAGTAAAAATGAAAGCCTCTAATGCATGCCGCTTGGTACAACATTGCTACAACCGTTGCACCATAAAATCTCTCGCCAACTAGGGGTGTACAGAGAAATTGAAAAAGTGGACTAACCGATTGGATTGGACCAAACCAGATTGAAAATCATAAACCGCAATTTTCCAATTGATTTTTTTATTAGACAAAAACCGAACCGTGAATTTAATCCAATTTTCGGTTTTATCTGAAAAAATTGGTAATAACCAAACTGAACCGGTTAAAATCTTATATTTATTAAAAATGATATACATACATGATACATATACATAAATATTTTTTAATCTCTATATATAAGCACGAGACGTTCCTAACCCTAAGCTCAATCCTCTAAACATATCCGCAACTCTCCATGTTCCTCGATTCTCTCTGCACCCTTCCACTCTTCCACCACATTCAACTTAACGGACTGAACTTTCATCTTTCCCGGGTTCCTTCTCGCCTTCAGGTCCCCTTCATGAAAGAAAAAAATTTGCCACCAAACCATGGCACCACCACCAACCTCCACCGTCAATCAGCGTTAATGTCTTTTTCATCTTAGTTAGAATCAGTGAAATCGAAGGAAGAAAGCTAAAAAATTATCCACTTATCATTTTGATTTGAGCGAGTTATTATTTGGTGTGTTTGGTTGTTTGGTGTTTTCGTGTATTCATTATTTTGAATATGCATCAATGTTGTTGATTTAAAGTCCGGAATTGAACAAACACAAATCTTTGCGTAGATAAAACTAAAACTTAGTTTAAAAACCGAAACCGGACTGGATTGTTGGGTCGGTTTCATAGGTGAGTTCAGTCCAATTTGGTTCTGAAAATTTCAAAACCGTCCAAATAGTTCGGTTCGAATTTTTTTGAAATGATATAAATCGACGGTTAACTTGTTGATCCAGTTACAAAGTTTGTCTGTATATACATCTTTGTGTTTTTGTTGAGAGAGATCGATACATGATATCGAGCTCTCACACATAACTCAAACGCGAGATTGTCATTATATCATGTCTTTTCTAACTTAACTATGCTGTTAGCGTTCTTTTATTTTTTTTTGATAACTTGTTTTATGTCTTTCACTATGAAAACTTTTACCATGTATAATTGAGGAGATTTTACGGTATAACCAACATAGCATGGCTGGTATAAAACGTCATGCATCATATTTTCTCACGATACTATTATGTAAAAAAAAAAAAAAAAAGTAAAAAAATGAAACAATATGTTTCATGTCAATTGATACAATATTCTTACGACTCTTGTATTCGAAAATTTCTCATATAAGTGGTGCATTACCATTATACCAAATAACATGCATTAAATTTTTTTTTTTTTTTACACCAAGGACGAAAGCTTTTATTACTAATAACCCGGGGGAAAACCGGGACTAACAAAAACCGGCACTACCCGGTACTTACAACAACCGGACCAACCCGGCACTGAAAGCTCCGGC
Source organism: Gentiana macrophylla (assembly GCA_026214975.1). Classification (NCBI taxonomy): domain Eukaryota; kingdom Viridiplantae; phylum Streptophyta; class Magnoliopsida; order Gentianales; family Gentianaceae; genus Gentiana; species Gentiana macrophylla. The sequence continues at coordinate 90,822,324 of CM047814.1, forward strand.
ACCGGGCCGGAACAGCAAACACAAAACAAACTATATTACAAGCACAAAACCAACCTAAACCTAAAAAACAACAACAGAAACAACAACAACAACAACAACAACAACGTCAACAAATTGATAGAAAAGCCAGGGAGTGCTGAGCCAAAAGAGAAAAAAATTCTCCGGAAGAATTCCGATAAGCTGGCCAACATACACGGATTCCCCGGGTCCATCTATCAATTGACAACAGAACTAAAAACACAAAAACAAAGACAGTTAATTACAACAAAAAACGGCAAAACTGAGACCATAAACCATGGCGTGCCACAGGATTCCACCGCCACCGGCCGCCGCCACCGGGAGGAGAGAGAAGCCCGTAAGAGATGACTAACACCTCCGTCAAGAGAACGACTACCATAATCGCCAGTTAAGAGCCCGGAGCCTTAATGGAACTATGAAAGCCACGCAACAATGGATAGCACCACCAGCCAGTAAAGAAGACAGTCATGCCGCTTGCCCAAATCCGGCCACCGATAGGCAACAAACCGACCTGATCTGAGCAAGGGAGGGCCTCAGATCCACAATAAACCACATATGAAATAATTTTGCCCCAGATCAGCCTTCTGCCGCCAAATCCACCACCACAGCCACCGGAGGGTCCCCAAAAAAAGCTGGTGCCGGAAACCATGGCAATCAGCAGCAGGAGAAAAGAAAGGTGGCATGGAGCAAAAGATTTAATATATATATACATACAAAGCCACCTCTGGCGGAGCACCGGAGGGGCGGAGGTTGCAAGAGGCGAGCTTTCTAAGAAGGGTTTTCTTTTTGTTTGTTGACTTATACATAATACGGGTGTGTATAATAATAAATAAATAAAAATATGAATGAAAAAACGTGATGCATGTCACTTTATACAACATATCGGATGACTTTTGTATCAATAATATAAGTGTGGTGAAAGAGTAATACAGGACCAGAACAAACTTGCATTCTATTTCTATTTGGTTTGAATTAACTTCAACTCGAACTTGATTTTACTCAAAGATTAAACAAGTCATATATATACGAGTAATACAAAACCCATAGTAACATTTTGCCCTTCAATATTTTGTTTTTTTACAATACAACCGTTGTATCAAATCAAATAAAAATAGACATGACTTTGCCTGCCATTCTAACGCTTCTCGGGGGATTCCATTTCGCCTTCAATAATCTATATGTTCCTATAACAGCAAGTATACAACAGTACATCTACAGCTTTCTTAGAGTTGCTACATTTGGATATGAGCCCGGAAAATTCTTATGTATACCCTCTGTATTGCACCAAATACCGTTAAATGTATGACATGTATGCAGAAAGACAAAACATGTGGCACACATCTAACGGTCTGATACAACGTAGGGTCCGTACCTAAGAATTTCCTGATGAGCCTACCTTTTTTCCTGTATGCTTTCGTTTCTTGGAAGTATTGGCATCAGAGACAGTCGTCTCTCCTTTCCGTTTAGATGCAGAGGGTTTCACTGTACCCTCCTTTCGAATGGAACCCGTAATACTGACACTATTGCTTAAACTGTTGGCTGGTGGTGTATCCAATGCATCGTTCACGAAATATTTCAGCCTCCATAACGTGTATTCATTCTGTGATTTAGAAGCTACAGATCAGTTTTGCAGACATGAAACAGAACACCTCGGTCCCTTAATATCTATCGTTTTTCAGGTTCTTGCATTAATTAAGAAAGTGGTTAAATGTCCTAAAGTTTACTTCATAAAACCTTAAAGTCTGGAATACCTTTTTGACTATCAATAATGCAATCGTTGTAAAGTTAAAAAATATGTTGCATAAAAAATAAAATGATATGACACTTTTGATCCCTTATTTTTCTCATCGTCTCAAAACTAGTCTCTATCTTTCATAATAACATTTTTCACCGCTAACTATAACAATATATTTTTGCCACTCTTTTAGGTCACTAGGGATTCGACTCGATGACTAACGTCTGAACCAAGCATTGAATTGTTTAGTGTCCTAAAAGTGTGACAAAGATGTATCATTAGGGATGAAAACTATCGTTGTATAAAAAGACACGGGCTAGTTCAAAGACAACAAGAAATAATATGGGACCAAAAGTGTCGTAATCCAATTTTATTTTATTTTTTCATTTTGCAACCAATAGTATGGTGACACATGACACGTCCACCAACGAAAGACAGTCAGAGGATAATCAACTAAGTGTTTCCATTTCCAGAAAGTGTAATAATATGTAGAGTACGGGTGAAAACTGAAAAGTGTCGTACAGAAAATGGAGGCGGATTATGAGACGGAGAAAAAGATAGATAGGGTGCCAAAATTGACATTATCCCAATAATAAATTCACTGTAAGATGACGGGAAAAACTAATAAAATTTTGGTATTCGAGAATGACGGATAATGAGGGATAATATTTTTTTTTTAAAATGATAGTATAATGCATATTGAAAGATTACCTGAGCATCTAAATCAAGTTCCACATCCTCATTTCCTTTAGGAAAGCAAGGGTTGTTTTGAGCAACTATCTCCAGTGCCTTGCTAAGATCTTCGGCACATAGCATACTGAGTGCCCTTCCAATATTTCTTTTCTCCTCAATAGACATCTTTCTACACAAAGCGAACATCGATATGAATTATCGCCCTCTTTACATTGATATCAAGGAAATGTCTATATAATTAAGCAATTTTATTTACCTGCACTTTTTAACCACCGTCTCTTTAATTTCTTCCAGCTCTGTATCAACTTTAAGAAGCTGTAAAAAAGAAGTATTTGTTACTTGAACTCCAAGGATCAAGGAGACATGTTTCTGACACAAAGAACATGGGCCACCATAAAAGGTAAACACAGAAGCAAATAAATGGCAAAACAAGGACAATAAGGTGGTCCACACCCAGACAACATAAATGAAGTGGAAGTAGAGGAGGCAAAGAGGTTTCAACTCATGACCTCTTGCTTTGACGCCACTTAAGCTATTGGGAGCAATGTACATATGTAAATACAACAAACTTCAATACTTTCACCCAGTCAAGTTAGAAACTAAACTTCTCATGAGAAAACGATGTTCGAATACCTCACTGCTTAGTTCCTTAGCAATCTTTGCATGAGCAGCCTGCTGTGCAAGCCGCAAGTTTTGTTGTGCTTCTGCTTCTTCCTCCTCACGCCTTTTCTCCTGCAAAATTTACAAGATTACTATTAAGAGAATGTTTAAACTCCATTACGTGAGATATTCACCAGCTCAAGAATCATAGAAAAAGACTCGGTTTTGAACACAGCCAACAAAATACCTAACATATTTCTAATAGTAATCACCTCGTCAACAACTTTTGGCAAAAACTGTTCCCATTTTTCTTCAAATTTTGTTGACAAAGTGTTTGCCATCCGATAAACTTTACTCTTCTCATCATTGTAATCCATTGCGTTTTGGAATATTAACCTGACATCTGCACATATGTCACGGATATGCTTATAACCAGTACCGTCCTTTGCCTCCATTTGGTTTTTTATGGTACCGAAGTCCATTGGCCTGTCGATAACCTAGATAAATACATCATCCAAGGGAAACTTAAGTGAAAATAGACAAATAAAAAGAATTAGGAAACATATGTGCTTAATTATGTAATAATGGAGCAATTACTGTACATGATCTTCTTATATAGATAATCGACACACAGTGGAACATTGTGACAGATATACAACAATGGAATTGCACGGAATAATAAAGGTAGACATCCAAATCATCTTGAGACTACAGTAACTCTGTCTCCTTTTAGTTATATGCGAGCAAGATATTTCTACCTCATAATAGTCGAGTAATCCAAGCCCTTCAACGTCAACTGGCTGCATAAATGGCCATGCACACTTGTGCTGAGTGATCTGACAAAATGAACCAAGAAAGACCAACCAGTAAGTAATACGAAGAACATGACATGTACATCAGATCCAAGAAAACTTGTTAGAAGTTCAATTGAAGTTCCTGCCAATAATGAATTGTAATATCATACAGAAGTCTCTACGTAAATTTTCTGCTATCAAGCAGTTTCTGGCCTTTGGATAAAAAACGACAGAAAAGTTTGTTTCTGGAGTATAGCCTTGATGCAACCTTAGGTTGTACCGTGCTTACTTTTTCACTTTTATTCATGTCTTTTGTGGAGAAAATACAGCAAAAGAAGAAGAAAGTTCCCATATGAAGTATTTGAAAGATTCTACATTTCATCAGTACATAGGAGGAAGATTATCTGAAACAAAAAAGTGTTTAGGCATTAAGATTTCACAATTTCTCAATGACACCGTTCTGAAGTAATGATGGCTTTGAAGAACAAAAATGATTTGTCTAAGCCACTCCGTTTCTTTTTGTCCAAGTTGCTTTTCTTTTTGTCCCAACTCATTTCCTCTTTTCGGTTTGAGTTTCAGGAATATCCCCATTCAAAGATCCAAGATCTACATCTATGAATTGAAAGGTCCGAATGATCAGCTATGCAATCAGTTGTTAGAATCAGTAAGCCTTCACATTGTTCATTTGAAAAAATGGAAACCCTTCCTATTGGATGATCATGATACTTCCCAAAAATCGAAATTCTTTTCCAATGAGGGTAACTAAACGCTTCAATGGAAAGAAAGTAATTTTTCTTATTCAAATCAGAAGAGTTATGGGTCTATATATGCATCTATGAGGATCTGTAAAATGAATAACAAAATCAGCCTATAAAAGGCAACTTCCGGAACTAAGCCAAATCTAATCAAATATCTTGATTATAGAGATTATACAACTCATACCACACGTTTTATATAAGACGGTTACAGATAATATATCCCTAACCAAATGGAAGCTAATAATTACAAAGTCTTCCAACAGAAACTGATTATGGAGGAACTGTGAGCATATGAATATGGGACACGAGAAAGAGATGAGACAGTAAAGTCCCTGTATAGCATCTAACCACTTTGGCACGGATGGGTCGACTTCTCTCATGAGTTCTAACACAGGAAATGACAGATTGCACGGTATGAAGCTTGGCTGGGACATGAACCCTAAAAGATCTCTGACAGCTTATATCCGTACACTAAAAAAAACATTTATATCACAACATACTTCCTTTTCAAAAGGGACCATAAGATCTCAATGAGTGCAGGTCAGATATATCGTCACCAAAAGAAAGTTGGCGAGTGTATTCTCAGCTTATCCTAAAATGCATTTCTAGTGGGCTGAGTTATCCTGTTTCCCGAAAAAATTAGGAGAGCTTGTTGTGACATAACTCCAAAAGAAATACAATGCCGGCTTGGACAATTTTTTTGGGAGCACTTATTACTTAAGATAATCTAGAAGAGGGGAAAAGTGCGGGTCAAAGCTGTTTGTTTTCGTGTTCTTCCAAAAGACATCAATAAGGATTTAAATCCTACTTTTGATTTGAAGACTGAGAAAGAGAGGGGATGATTGAGAAGGATCTGTTTTTATGTAATCAGGTTAACACATTAGACAGAAGAAGGCAGGGAAGAATGTGGTTACTTGATTCTAACTTGGTTTTCATCCAAAAGTAACATGAAAAAGATAAGGAACTCACTTCAAAGAACTTTCAAGAAAATGACAGGTCCCTGCATTCCAGGTAAGTAGTACAATATGCTTTAGTCCTAACAATATCCTATATAGTTTCATTCCTTTTTTCCCAAACAACTTCATCATTTCATTTTCCCGTAATAAGGATTGACAAGTCGTAATGAAACTCCTTTACCCTATGCTTCATTACGAAATGGCTTATAATCCTTTCCTTTTTAAATATCCAAACAGGGTACTTGTTAAGTTTTGGATCCGAGACTTATGACATGTGCATCACATACCACCTATTTTTTTTGTGTATGAGAGGTAAGGGGCTATAAGCATTTATCATAGATATCATATCGACCTCCATAATTCATGTGAGTTCAAACAACAACAAAATTAAGGCAACATGTAGATAGTCGAAGGCTAACCAATGTTCACGACTATTGCTAGTAAACCAATCGGTTGATAATGTCACTCAAATCTCAACTTAAAAAATGTCAGTTTCAGTGGCAGACTTCTAACCATTTATTTCATTCGACTTAGAAAAGAAATTGTGTTAGAATAAGGTAAGTCAACAAACTGTACGTGTCAACTTCCATTAATAGTATTGACATAATAATAACCTTAGCTCACAAAATTTAGGCCCAAATTACTAGTACAACAATAGAGCTTAACAAGTCCGCCAAGATAAAGCAACTGCAATCGTAGATAAACAAAAAGTAGCATGTAAAGTTCTAATGATTGCCTGTCGTAGTATTGAGCCAAACTGGCGTATAAGATCTTGCATTCTTTTGGCAGCAGCTTGTTCCCTACGAGATGCTTCCTGTTGTATCTTCTTAAGGCTGGGAACATGCCTCTCATTATCCTTATCCTTTGATGTAACCAACGAAGTGCTTGGTTGATTAATCTCTGTACTTGAGTAAAACCGTTCAACTTCATTTACTTTCTGCTCAAGCTAGTACAAAATATCAACAAAAAAGGGGATAAAAATACATTAGAATACCATTACATGTGGAAACAAACAAAAGCAAGCACACAGTATTAAATTACTGTGCGCTGAATGTAGTGACCAAAGGGAAAATGTAAACTTGTGCAGGCACACACACACACACAAAAAAAAAAGGGGGGGGGGGGGGGGTGATACAAATTTTAGCCTAATTATTTGAATGATTCAACAATAAGTTTGAGCACAGCCTATGAATCAGATAGAGTATCCAGTGATCAACAAATAGAAAATCAAATCGAACCACAAGTTAATTGGTAAAAAAGACAACGGAACTCTCTAGGTCCGGAAGTAAGGGTGCTGAAGAAACTAGTTCTAAACTTCGCTCGTAATTGGAAAGCTTCTAATTAGGAAAGAAATGTGCCTATGAATGTAATACCTCCATCCCTAACTAAGGTTCATTTTAGCCCAAAATTTGTGTCCCTAAATAAGAGTCGTTTTAGAAACCAATACACCATTTAATTCGTCTTTTCCACTTTGTTCCCATTCCACCCCTATGTAACTGAAAAAAAATAAAAACAAATAAAAACAAATAAGGCATGCCGTTTCATTCCCAGTCGATTCATTCTCTTTCATTCCCATGCATTTAACCACCATATATTCATTACTACCTCCGGAAAAAAATACTACTACTCGAACTCGTTTCAACATGAATTCACATAAGTCCTCCATCAAAGTCCATTCACACAATGAAAAGGATATCAGGAAAAACTGAATCTGAAACTTCTTCCTCACTCTCATTTCTGAGCCAACTAAAGAAAAATGAAATTTTCTAATATGTTTAAGGAATGTTTGATCTGCAGAATTTTGTTCGTACAATTACATCCATTATGCAAATGATAATTTAAAAAGTTTGTTTATGGTTGGCGGAAAACGAATCTAACATGACGAAATTATTTATGGCGCGAAAAAGGGACTAGATGTGTGGCAGCCTTGGCTGAAATTCATTTTCAATAGAGTAAGTATGACAACCTGTGTTTGTAATCTCAAATTGAATTCATTATTAATTCCTGAAGAGCCGAAGTAGTACGTACAGTATTAATTGAAGGGTGTGGTAATACAGGACAACGAAAAATCGTTTATATAAAGAATGGACAAACAGTAAAAAAGAGACGTTTATTAACTTCCCTAATATGTGTGATATCTCCCAACCGACCCTTATTTCGGGACGGAGGCAGTACTATTTAGATAACAAGAAGCTACTTCTGTATATCCTTTTCACCAAAACTTTCAGCTGGAGTCTGGAGATATTTAGCTTTTAATTAATCAAACGCAAGCTTAAATCAACCAGAATATACAGAAAGAAAGCCTAATAATAGTGTTTTCTTTATTATTATTTCATTATATCTGAATATGTTTTCCCTTTATGCGGTTCCACTGGAAGACTTCAGTAATTTGTCATTCTTAATTTTAGCTCTATGCGAGTATCAGCTATGCGGAACTTCTTGTATACCTACCCTTTCAATCCATCAAAAGCTTCAGTTCAACTATATCTAATCAACAAATGTAAAAGCTCATGACTTGTGAAGTTTAAACCTTTTTCCCAAGAAATCAGACGAAAGAAGAAAACAAAGATATTTCAGCAAACAAAAGGACAACATAGTATCTAAACCACCAAGAAGACTAACAAAACAGAGCATAACATTAATATCCCTTAAGCCTCAAACTCACCTCACCCACTATCATGAGCAGCTCGTCGACAGTGTGCTTAGATCCACTATTTTCGACAATTTGGGGCAGTACATTTCTAGCATCCACGGTTTCCATCTGAAATTAAATCACAATTAACAAGTTAACTCCAAAAGATCAACCACTGCAGATGATAAGCGTCCATAATTAACACTTGTTATGGCAGCAGTTTATCAAAACTGGAAAAGTAGAAATTCCGGATCAAGAATAATAGTATTTTTCAAACAAATCACATCAAAATACTTGGAACAGCACTAAAGCAGCTTGAATTCTGTAACTCAGTTTCAGTGAAGTGCCCTAGCATTTCAAGTCAAAAGAAAAATTAATTAAAAGACATTCACACCTCACTACCCAAAACGCGAAATGCACACCAAGTTCAGAAAAAAACCCATGCTTGAATCCTTGATACACATAGATAAGCATGCATTAATAGTTTCAATTTTTTTAATCTTAACAATGAGCAATTACTTGATCAAAATGCATGTAAATTAACATACAAATTCGATCAGGTAGGACATAAGCACTGAAAATTTTGGAAAATGAATATACCTCCTCTTCCACGAAACTTAAACAGCGCCCACAGAGTAAATTTTCAAGTAAAATTACAAACGAGTAGACTGGCTGCCGCAGGCGGTGAGAAGACGGTAAGACCGAATTCGATATTTTTCCCTTTTTTCCCTTCTCCCTCGTCTTTATTTATTTATTTATTTATACAGTAATCTCTCTTTCTGTTTTAAAATAACTGATATAGTTGATAAAACACGTATATTAATGAGATGATTTAATGTTTTAATTTGAAATAAAAAAGACTATAAAAAAATCTAGGGCCAATTATTTAAAAGGACTGATTTTCAACTTATTAGGGGTAATAGGACACTCCGAAATCTTATTTAGTTATAAGGACATTCTAATTTCAAGTGGATAAAGAGGAAGAAGGAAAAAAAGAAAATAAAGGAAAAAAAAAAAAAAAAAAGAAGCGCTCAAAAGGGGGGAAAAATATAAAAAAAAAAAAAAAAATCCAATCCAAGGTTCACGCAGGTTTTTTTTTTTTTTTTTTTTTTAAATGTCATATATTTTGATCTAAAACTCGGATCATCATAATTTTTTCACTAAAATTCATATTTTTAAATCTTCTTTATTCTAAAATCAAATTTGATATTTTTCCTAATAAATTTCATAAAATCAATTTTTTCTTCATAGAAATCGACGTGACGTATTTATCACCGTCGTGTATTGACCACCTACCCGCATGTATTGGCCACCGAGATCCATTAACCACCCCGACGATCATTGACCGCGCGATTCATTGGCTACCATGATGTATTGACCGCCGCGATCCATTGACAACATTGATCGATGACATCTCATTGTAGCGATTTATGCGATGACGCCTCATTGTAGCGATTTATCAAATGACTTCTTATTGTAGCGATCTATGCAAATGATGTCGTATTGTATCGAATTATGCAACGACGTATTATTGTAACGATTTATGCGTTGGCGTGTTATTGTAACAATTTATGATACCTTTGGTTGTAAAAATATGCATTTAAACCAAAAAAAAAAAAAGAAATACACGCTTATTTTACAAAGTTATCGAAAATTTAAACCAACACTAATCAAATAAACCAACATCAATCAAGTATTTAAAGATAACAAAGAAATAAAGTTACTTTACAAAGTTATCGATGTGTGTATCAAGTTTTATATCGGTGACATCAATATCATCAGATCAATTATCTAATTGTAAATACGATCATCAATGTCTCGCTTCGACATCAATGTCACCGCAAAAGTCATCAATGTCATCGCATCGACATCAATGTCCACTTTGCAAAAGTCATCAATGTCACCGTGATCGACATCAATGTCACCGCATAAGTCGTCAATGTCACTGCGATAAAACCTAACAATTGCATCGATCGACTCTGCTCTTATTTTGCATTTCTCCAAATGTGGAGCTTTTAATATGGATAGAATTACTAGTTTGGTGAAACTACAAAGACTATTCACTATGACTCTTGTAATGGCCACACGCGTTGTTTGTGTCCTCCGATAATTGGATTCATTGTGCAATCCTCACCTTCTTTAACACGATCTTGAATCATTTGACGATCTTGTTTAGCTTAATGTCCTGCATCATTCATCAATGTCACCGCATCGGACATCAATGTCCTACACGAGACATTAATGTCCATGCATCAAACATCAATGTCACCGCGTAAGTCATCAATGTCCTTGTATCGGACATCAATGTCACTGCATAAGTCATCAATGTCACTGCTTCAGACATCAATGTCACTGCTAAAATCATCAATGTCACTGCATAAGTCAGCAATGTCACTGCTAGGACCACACTACTAGGACCCAGCAGGCTTCATCAACATAGAAAATGCAGGGTTGCAAAAGAAAAGAGGGCAAAGCAAAGGCATGGGGCAACATCAGCAGCCTCAAAACCAACCTAACAGACTCAAATGAGTCAAGAAATATGCCATTTTGAGGCAAAAGAGCATACAATAGAAGCATTAGGCTTGTAACCAACAACACCAAACATTGAGTGCCATAATCAACAACCCAACTGACTTCTACACCAACATAAAATCACTAGAGTAACCACGAAAATACCACAAAAAGTACAATATAGCAGAGCCAAAGTCCAATGCCACTTGAACCAACAAACAACAATTTCCCAACAACACCAATGGAAGCAGTTTCATTGACCGCCAATCAAAAGGAAAGACCCTAAGGCGACAAAAAGACCTTAAATATCCAACAGAGAGCAAAAGCTAAAACACAAGAGGAAAGAAGGCGAAAAATCAAAAGTCATCAATACTTGAATCTTCAAATCCACCACCACCCCAAAAAGAAAAAAATCAAATTAATCCATGGCGAAAAACATAGAAGAAGAACCCACAAATTCACCACTTTGATTCCCACCCTTCCCCAACAACGGCAACAACCATCAACGATGTTCTTAAACATCATGAGCAAAAGAAGAACATGGGTAAGTATGATGATGGTTAAGAAAGTTGTTGAGCATCAACTCGCATCAAGCGACTCAAAATTAGTCAAATGGCGAAAGCTCGGAAAGCTAACAAAGGTGGATGAAGTTCAAAATCGACTTAAATTAATGGAATCGATTTAAATTATTGGAATCTCAAGCTCATTTGCCATAGCCGCCCGAAGTTTTCATGCTATCACCGTCGCGGAGTCAGCTCTTTGGTTGTGCTTTTGTAGCCATAGTTTTCTTTGGATCTGTTTTGTTTTTTGGGCGACATCCAATCTGGCCGCTTTTGTGAAGTTTTCTTTTAATTAAGGGGTGCCGACATTGGTACAAAAATAATAAATTAGATTGTCCTTATAACATAATAAGTTTTTAGAGTGTCCTAAATGATCATTAAGTCTCTAACGATGGCCTTATAACTAATAACCACAAAAATCTAGTCAATAATTAATGTAATGTTTTTTTATTCTCTCGCTTCTTACCAAATAAGTAGATCGGTCACCATGAAAGTGAGAAAGACAGTAAGACCGAATTCGATATTTTCCTTTTTCCCTTCTCCCTCGTCTTTATTTATTTATTTATTTATTTATACAGTAATCTCTCTTTCTGTTTTAAAATAACTGATATAGTTGATAAAACACGTATATTAATGAGATGATTTAATGTTTTAATTTGAAATAAAAAAGACTATAAAAAAACCTAGTCAATAATTAATGTAATGTTTTTTATTCTCTCGCTTCTTACCAAATAAGTAGACTGTTTGCCATGGTGGTGAGAAGACAGTAAGACCGAATTCGATATTTTTCCTTTTTTCCTTCTCCTCGTCTTTATTTATTTATTTATTTATTTATACAAGAATCTCTCTTTCTGCTTTAAAATAAGCGATATAGTTGATAAAACACGTATATTAATGAGATGATTTAATTTTTAATTTGAAATAAAAAAGACTATAAAAAACCTAGTCAATAATTAATGTAATGTTTTTTATTCTCTCGCTTACCAAATAAGTGTACATGTAGAAAAACATAATAAATCTTTGCATAGAAAATATACTATCTCATATAAAATGGAACAAATAATTTTAAAGAATCGAATCAGCTTATTTTGGAGCGGAGAAAGTATTTTGTTTGGGTCTTTAAAGACACCAAATAAATCTACATGAATATTACACATATGCTTAAATATAGGTATTATCTATGTCCCAAAATATAAGTCATTTTGGATGTTTTCACACAGATTAAGAAAGTAGTTAAACGTCATAAATTTGAATGTTAAATGTCTAAAATACACATTGACTATTATTAATGTAGTAGTTGTTAAGTAATGAAAAATTGTTAAGTTGATAATAAATTATAGGTAAGATGGAGAAATGAGTAATAAATATTGTATTGGCAATGTAGGGCGAATTATATTGTGGGACAAATTTAAAGAGGACATATATTAAAGTGCACTTAAGCCTTTTGCTTTATGATATAAATATATTTTTTTAAGGGCCAATTATTTAAAAGGACTGATTTTCAACTTATTAAGGGTAATAGGGCACTCCGAAATCTTATTTAGTTATAAGGACATTCTAATTTTAAGAAGAAAACTTATTTAGTTATAAGACATTCTAATTTCAGTGGATAAAGAGGAAGAAGAAGGAAAAAAAAAAAAGGAGGCAACAAAAAAAAAAAAAAAAAAACTGAACGTGTGAGCGTGTGGGTGGTTTTTATATTTTAATTTACCATATTTCTAAAGGTCATATATTTTGATCTAAAACTCGGATCATCATAATTTTTCATTAAAATTCATATTTTTTCGCTCTTCTTTATTCTAAAATCAAATTTGATATTTTTTCAATAAATTTCATAAAATCAATTTTTTTCTTCATAAAAATCGACGTGACGTATTGATCACCGTCGTATGCATTGACCACCTACCGGATGCATTGGCCACCGGATCCATTAACCATCCCGATGCATTGACCGCCGCGATTCATTGGCTACCATGATGTATTGACCGCGCGATCCATTGACAACCTTGATCGGTGACATCTCATTGTAGCGATTTATGCAATGACGCCTCATTGTAGCAATTTATCGCATGACTTCTTATTGTAGCGATCTATGCGGTGATGTCTTATTGTATCGAATTATGCACCGACGTGTTATTGTAACGATTTATGCAAAGGACGTGTTATTGTAACAATTTATGCATACATTTGGTTGTAAAAATATGCATTTAAACCAACAACAAAAAAGCAAAAGAAATACGCTTATTTTACAAAGTTATCGAAAATTTAAACCAACACTAATCAAATAAACCAACATCAATCAAATATTTAAAGATAACAAAGAAATAAAGTTACTTTACAAAGTTATCAAATGTGTGTATCAAGTTGTATATGCGGTGACATCAATATCATTGCATCGCTTATCTAATTGTAAATACAAATCATCAATGTCACTTTGCTTGAGACATCAATGTCACTGCGATAAGTCATCAATGTCCATGCATCGAGACATCAATGTCACCTGCGTAAGTCGTCAATGTCACTGCGATAAGTCGTCAATGTCCCCGCATCGACATCAATGTCATCGCGATAAACCTAACAACCGCGATCGATCACTTCTGCTCTTGTTTTGCATTTCTCCAAATGTGGAGCTTTTAATATGGATAGAAGTACAAGTTTGGTGAAACTACAAAGACTCTTCACTATGACTCTTGTAATGGCCACACGTTGTTTATCATTCATCAATGTCACTGCTTCGGACATCAATGTCCCTACATCAATCATCAATGTCCCTGCATCAAACATCAATGTCACTGCATAAGTCATCAATGTCCTTGTATCAGACATCAATGTCACTGTATAAGTCATCAATGTCCCTGCATCAGACATCAATGTCACTGCATAAGTCATCAAACCGTATCCTTTAGAATTTTGACGATCCGAGTTTTAGATCAAAATATATAACCTTTAGAAATATGGTGAATTTAAATATATAAAAAAAACAAACAAACAAACATCAGCGCATTTTTTTTTCTTTTTTTATTTCCTCCATCCAGCGCTTCCTTTTCTTTTTTTTCTTCCTTCCTTCCTTTTTTTCCTTCTTATTCTTTATCCACTTGAAATTAGAATGTCCTTATAACTAAATAAGTTTCCTTCTTAAAATTAGAATGTCCTTATAATTAAATAAGATTTCGAAGTGTCCTAAATGATCATTAATTCTCTAACGATGACCTTATAACTAATATCCACTTTTTTGAATAGAATATTCCTTAATTTCGGTTAATTTGGAAAGCAAGACGTGAATGGAGGTTCCATTTGAAATGCAAGGTGTTAACATTTGTTCTCTAATCGTCGTGTGGCCGACTCACTATATTTTGAATATTTTGATGGTAGAAATAGAGCGGGCGCCTTTCCATCTCAAAGATGTCAATGAATGTTGATGTTTAAAAGTGGGTCTTGTTGGTTCGGAGAATTTTTCGCGATTTTAATGAAAATGTTCACGAGTCTTCCGCAATGAATTTAGGGAATCGGTGTTTGGTCGATGCCGGAGAGGCTCTCGTCATTTATTATTCATATGTGTGTAACCCGATTGACTTTCAAATAAGTTGGTCGTAAATATAAATATATTTACGGAATATCATTTCATATTTAATGATCGTGATTGACATCTTGCAATGTGTCACGACCCTCAATTGCCGGAAGAGCCAAGTGCTACCGACTACCATCTTTCATGTAAAACGATTACCGTGTAACTAGATTCCATCCACATACGCAATATTCATAATATCGTTATTTGAGTGTCAAGACATCAACAAGTGTATCTTATAAAATGAATTATATATTCTCTCGAATTAACACTTACTTCTGCTTTGCAAAGACTTTCGAGTATAAAGCATTCCTTATAAAAAAAAAAGCTCTTTGAGATATTCATTCCTATCGTTAAGAAACGCGAATTTTAATGGTGTAGTGTCTACACGAGAAATTTTCAAATAGAAAAATTAGAGAATCATAAATTAAAGTGTCGCTAGTTAGACGGTATTTGGAACCGATAAACTAGTGGGAGCTTTTATCTTATGTTTTTTCTAATTTATTAGAAAATCAGTCCCACTGGGTAACACTTTCATTAGACATCCTACAGTTCACGAGTAGTGTCTACTCAAACGAACTGCTAGTTCAAGACTATTTCCTTTTAAGGAAAGTTAAGAATGGGAAAGAATGTCTATAAGTGTTAATCATCTTAACTAAAGTTTTGAGGCTAAACCGAAACATTAATTAAAGAAAGTATAGGATAAGGAAAGTGATTTCGGATCACTAACCAATGAATCCTTAGCGACTTTCTTAACCGAGTAACTTGACTCGGTGGCTTAGTTCTTTGGAAGAACAATGAAGCTGTGCATTAATAAAGTAACAACGGGCAGTAATTTCAGCTAGAATAGTGGGAGTGATATAAGGAAATGAATTTCGGATTCTATCATTGAATATCACGAAAAAATTTATTTTTCTGTTTACAGATTTGTTGAAACAATTGGATTCACTTTCAACTCGATATATTGTTGCCTCATAGAAAGTGAATATGACATTTGTAGTGCGAATCGAGACTCGACTTTGTTTGATAAAGACAGTAACCACTAAGAAAAGTGAATAGGTATGTAACACATCTAAAACTATTAAAGGTAAAAGGTTTCCGTATTAAGATAAACGACTTTTCAATATCTATTAATTAGTTCATATATCCTAGAGATAAGACCTAAAGACTGGCTAAGGGTGATTCCTATTTCCCAGTCTGGGAACACTGTCTCAAAGGAACAATGACTAAGTTTCCTTTCTATCGGGAAAGGGTAATAGATTTGAAGAGGTAACATAGCTTGTTCACCATGACCTTCGGGGTCTAGTGAGAGATACAAGCTAGTGGGAGATTTTGAGTGGTGACATTTTTGTCGATAACTACTCGAAAGCGCGATTTAGTTTATCGAAAGAATACGAGGAGGAGTCTCGATTTTAGCAGAGAATAGAGTATTCCATGCTCGAAATAGGCTATCGCATAGTCTTGGGGTGATGCTCGGCACGCCTCCTAGTGGAATGTTTCTCACCGTGGAAGAAACCATAGACTTGCCTCGATATAGTTATTAATGTGCTACAATACAATTGTTAAACTCGATTAAGATAATTGGTTGCAAAATAACGGTTAACATTATTATAACCGAGAAGTCTACCTAGAAGATGCGGTGAATTTATGGATAATGAGTGAATTCGGTTCACACCACTTCCATAAATGTAGGCATTTAGCATTTAATGCTTGAAGGTAGGATCGAGATTTTTCGCATACGTTCGTGATTGTATTTGTTCGTGAAATATCTTAATGAGACGAGTGAAGGTTGATTATAAGATTCTTGAGATCGAAAAGTGACGGTTGAATCTGTCACAAGCCTTCGATAGAATCTATAAGTAACAACCTTAAACCTTGGAGTATAGTTACCCAAAGGTAGTTACTATATCGATTTAATCGGACCACGTCCAACATTAGTTGTTGGTGATTACACTTTGATAAATACTACTAGATCGAATGTCAATCCACCCGCATACACGGTGGGAGTATGATTTAACCGTTGACCCATTGTGATTTTGTGGACTTTATAATCTGCTGGGGTGATTGATAACCTATGGCTCTTGGTGGGCTGTATAGGATTCTGATTATAGAGGTTGGTTTGAAAACCTTAACCCTGTGAATGGAGTTTTGTACTCCAGTTTTGTTCAGTCTAATGTAGAACCACCTGAGTGTCTCAGGCCCAGTGGGAGCAATTGGATCTACACGGAAAAGAGTCGAATGAATAGGAAAGTTCAAACTTTCAGCGAAAGTTGAGTGGTATAGGGGTGATTCCCGACAAGTAGAGAGTTAACCGGACCTTGAACTCTCTCACCACTCGATCTTGCTAGATTTCGTTAAGC
The DNA here is from genome assembly GCA_026214975.1 of Gentiana macrophylla. Classification (NCBI taxonomy): domain Eukaryota; kingdom Viridiplantae; phylum Streptophyta; class Magnoliopsida; order Gentianales; family Gentianaceae; genus Gentiana; species Gentiana macrophylla. The sequence goes on from CM047814.1 coordinate 90,839,506, forward strand.
GAGAAAAATAGGGTGATTCCACGAGACTTTCTTGCCGAACAACGGAATCAATTCATTCGGACGTAAGGGTTTTAGCTAAGAATGAATAACGGATTCGTTACAAAGCGTAAGATATGGGTGATTCCTCAAGACCCTTTTTTGCGTAGACTAACGATATCTTAATTCATTCGTAAAGAACCTTTGGTAGGAGGCTGCCATGGCTTATATCCTTTGTGGATTTAAGAGAACCTCTCGGTCATTTAAAAGTCACATGTTTTAAAATATGTGGACTTGACCAAAATATTGATTAGTTTTTCGTAGACCCGGATATCAATATTGGTAATGTAGTAGTAGTATTAGTGTTCATAAATGATAACACTAAAGCGGTTGGAAACAACATGTGTGTGCTATCTCAAGTCGAAATCGACAAAGCAAGATTCTCTGGATGAGAGAGTTGGACTATATTCTAAGAATTTGATTCGGTCAAATTCACAAGAATGAGTCATTGGCTATCCCATCCGTCTTATTGGTTAAGATGATCATGCATATACGTATGCAACATTCAACGAGTATTCCTACCTTACATCTCGTGAATGATTCTCTAAATCTTCGGATAAAGAGAAAATGGGATAGAGTCTCTCTTGGATAATGGCAAGTCGAGTTATCACAAGTCAATAGTAATCGAATCTTGGATTCGAGCAATAAGTAGCGGTTTAGTACGTCCTCAAGTATCTTTAGATAACGAGGAATCATATGCTTGTATATTCAGTGCAAACTTGAATATGGTTGACTACACCGATTCGACTTGTAGTCGATTATGCGGATGATCATTACGTTGATCTCGGGCTCGGTGTTTACTCATAGTGCTTAGAATTTCCTTTTTGGTGCGGGAGTAATTCCAGTGTCGATAAGCCGATATCACTTCATTGTGAAAACAAAGTGAAGAGATAGCTTAGAAGGATCTTCTCGGTCACCGAGGTCAAAAGCATATTGAGAGAGTACCGCTTTGATTGGAAGGACCGGCGACGTTTCAATCTAAAGATCGTCTCGAGTCGACAACCTAATCGATCGATGTACCAAGTCGAGTGCTTGGAGGGTACGGCATTGAGGATATATCTCAACCGCTTTTAGAGCAAGTGGGAGAGTGTTGTTGTTGTAGAAAACGGATTATAATAAATAAAACGATCAAACAAGTTATAAAAATTTATAATCCGGTCGTGGCCTCAAGTGCAAGGTCGTAGCAAAATGGTGTAACCGGAGTCAATCACGGGGAATTGGGGTTGTATCGATTCAAGTTTTAGTTGCAAATGTCACGAGTTTATACTAATTGCGAAACAATGAACAGTAAAAACGAAAGTGAACAGTGCGATGAACAGTAAATTTCAGAAAAATAATAATCAACAACTAGGGTGAAGGCTTGAACAATTATCTAAATACAGTGATATAAAGGCAAGCAAACACGGTTTCCACGAATCAAACAAATACCGGTTTCAAACTATTAATCAAATGATTCTATCCCAAGGTTACGATTATTACACCTAACCGAATGCCCAAATCTCTAATTGCTTAGATGATTTTATTCACAATCTTTTATCAAAAATTGATCCTTTAACGTTCTTAGGTGGGGATATTTATCAATATCCAAAAATCTAAACCGTTTAAACCACAACTTTTGTTATAATTTGGCTTAAAAGATTCAAACTTTTGTATAGTGACCTAGGGTTCCATTAATCGTCATCAACGGATTGTCGGATCATACAAATAATCTATCGATCGAAATGTAAAACGATATGAAAACGATACAAAAGTTCTAACCTTTTGATAGAAATCAATCAATACAATAATCAAAACCAAAATCCGTTTGAAACGCTTCCCTAGTTTGCTTGATGAAGGAATTAGCTCCTCATGGTTAAGAAATTCATACCCTAATTTTGTGTTTTTTGACTGAAAATATAAAGGAAAAAAAAAAATGAAAAAGTCGGCTGTTCTCTATGTATTTGCGGCTCTGTAAAAAAATTGTCTCCTAGGGTTGATTATGCGCATATATATATAGGAAGTAATAAAGAGGCGGTTGTTGAACAAATCCTTTTAAATGGAGTCGGCTGTTGAACGCTGGTTTGCTTCTTGAACTGAACTCAAACTTCTAAAATTCATATCTTGAGTTGTAGACCTCCAAAAATTATGATCCGAACGTCATAATTAAGCTCTCGGAAAACTCTACAACTTTCATTAAGGACTCTTCTTCAGAAAACGCCTTTTTGACTAGCCCGTCGTATTACGAGTCGTTTACGGGATTTTCCAAAGCTTTATTTCATCTCTTGATCATTGTTTAAGCTCATTCCATCACTTCACATGACGTATTTAGGTACCTACAATCACGATAAAGATGTGCAAAAATGTAATATCGCAAATACAACGATATTTATCGATAAAGTCACATAATTAGCTCGGTTTTGCATTTAAACGCTTTCCAAACACATGTGCTCAATATTTCCGTTTAAACCTTTATTTTACTATAAATAGTAATGAAATACATGAGAAGTTGTTATAAAATAAAGCGTTAAAAACCACAAAATTCACCTTTAACAACTCCCCCACACTTAAGCCTTGCTCGTCCCGAGCAAAACAAAATAAAACCTAGCTCGAATCAAAGAACAGTGGGTACCAAATATAGTGCATAAGAACTAAGTAGAAATTCACCCAAGTGTTTGTGTGCAAGGGCCATATCAAACTTCCACTAGATCCCAACTTGAATTGAATTCAAGCAAAACTAGCTAGTATCACACTTAAGTTAAGCATAGATGACGCCGATGTGCACGCTTGAAAAGATAATAGAAAGTAATCAAACCATTTCGACATACTTAGAGGATGATTCCTACAACATATCATAAGAGTTTATCTTGGGTATAAAATCATCATTGGCCAAGTCTTGAATTTTTTTTCGACTTATTATACATTTTTTTTTTTTCACATTCACTTTTTAACACACATAAAAAATGAGCTCTTGCCCGTCATAGTAGAATAGGACATTTTGAGATATGCCCTAACTACCCAAATCATAAGGCGACTTTTTCTGACTGTCGTGAGCTATTAGTCGTCATAGTGGTATAGGACGTTAGTCGTGATACGCCTACTTCACTCAAATCATAAACCAGCTTCCGACACACACATTTATTATTAATTAGCATTACTTATACGAGATTTCCTGGTGGCAGTTGGTTCTAAGCCATGAGCTATACAAACCTCCTGAGCATAATGCCTCAAGTAATGAATTATTTATTATTACTACTTCAAGACTTTGGCAATGACTTACTTATCACATTCAAACTCTATGATATTCACAATATGTCATACTTTGAATTTAAATCCAAACTATTACGAAATATAGCACTGAGCACATAGTATAAGCTAATCAAGGAGTGCTTAACCTTCATGGATATAACTTTTAAAAATTAGCTCGTCATCTAATAAGGCACGTGAAATAAGGGTCAGGTGAACCTCTAACTCATCTAGCATACACAATATAAGGCATCCATTAAGTTTAAACATTGAACATAGGCATGTAGTTGTTCACTCGGGACAAACAATTTTTTTCAAATTCAAATTTTTGTGCATTTTGCATTGAACTTATCATGATATGAGCGAAGGTATATAGGTACACAATTTATCTCCTCCCCCACACTTAAAACACAACATGTCCTCAAGTTGTGCAGAGATAAAGTAAAGTAAAGTACTTAGCTGAGTTATAAAGGTCGGATCGTTGAGCAGGCTGCCGCATGAAAAAGGCAACGATCCCCGTATGTAGAAGGCTTGTATCAGCTAAATAGCTTAAAGTAACTCTGCATTACTTGATAGACACACCAAAATATTTGGGGAAATCGGGAAGCATGCACGAGATAGTTGTAGAAAGGAGAACACGGTTGCATAGTATAAACATGTAATTAACAAGGATGCATAGATGAAAGGATGAAACGAGGAAATCAGAACATCTATGTAATAAGATAGTGCTATATAAGCGCAAATGAAAATATCCACATCAACTAATGTTTAATCAAAGAACAACGGCTTTATTCAAAGAAAACGGGCGTTCGACTTAAACGAAAGATGCAAACCAAACACTAACTAGAAGCAAACACTAACTAACTACTAACTAGTAGAAATGAGGACCAATCTATCAAACGTATGAGACGGCGAAAGCACGCCGATGGCATGGCGAGCAGGTCGTAGTCATCTTGTAAGTTCCAATCTTCTCCAACCTAGCTCTATCCCCGAACATGCTCATCCTCGAGTACCAAGATGAGATCAGCTAAAACGGGTCATTGAGGATCGTGAATGGCCTCTCTAAGTCATCTTCGATTTCCTCAATGGTCCACTCTCCATCTCCACCGAGAGAGAGATGGTGGCACGACGATAACAAAGGTGAAAGTCCGGACTCGGGTGAGAATATCGATATCCGCATCCAAGACTCGCAAGCCACCCGGACCATCATCCAAGGAAATGGCGTGGATCCGACTGACAAACTCGAACTCGGGCTCGGTCATCCCAAAGAACTCGTGTGTAGGGACTCCATAGGGATAACGATCATCATCATCGACCATCTCGTTAGTCAATCAAGCACGAGAAATGGACCACGCTCATCAGAAGCTAGAAAGAAAAACGGAAAACAACCAAACAAAACAAACGAGAAGAAAAGAAAAAGGAAAAGGATATCTAGGGTGCCTCCTAGTAGCGCTTCCAGTTATTGTCGGCTCGACAACCATTGTAAGTTCAACCGGATCGGGCCACTTGACGTGTCGGCCGGTCATTCTATCAAAAGAGCTCGTGTCGACAATGTAACCACGAAAACAACCATGCATGTAGGCATCCCGCTCTTCAAACTCTCCTGCTCCTTTAATCTTTCTAGCCGTTGATTTCCCCTCCTTCCCTTCCTCTTCGGATGCATTTCCTTCCAATCTTGCTCTCCATATCCCAACTTCCAGCGAAGACTTCAGCTGGTGATTCGATAACGGCCTCGGTGAATAAATCTGGTGCAAACTCTTTAAAGTCATCGACTTCAGGATTCACACACTCAAATATGTCGAGGAACCGAACAATCAAAGGTGCCTCCTTTGGTAGACCAATGTAATGTTTGCACCTTTGACCATTTACCTTAAACGGTCGATCACCAATTCCTTTTAGCTCCAACACTCCGCTTGGAAAGACTTGCAAAATCTCGAACGGGCCGGACCACCGTGTCCGTAGCTTTCCAGGAAACAGATGTAACCTGGAATTGTATAGCAAGACTTGCTCTCCCGCATGGAACTCTCTTTGCTTAATTTTCTTATCATGGAGCAGCCTTCATTCTGCCCCTTACTCACTCAAGGCTCTCTGTAGGCTGGAGCTGAACTCATCTAGCTCATGCATCTGCTTGAAATCAGGCTCACCACAAGCTTTGGAATCAAAGTTCAAAAACTTCGCCGCCCAATAAGCTTTATGCTCAAGTTCGACCGGCAAATGACATGGCTTTCCATAAACCATTTGATACGGAGATGTACCCATAGTGTCTTGTAAGTATCCCATCTGTAAGCCCACAAGATATCATCCATCAATTTTGGACTCGATCCTTCCGATGGATCATTAACCGCCTTTTCTAAGATCTTCTTGAGGCTCTGTTACTACGCTCTGCGACCACTTGTCATAGGATGGTATGGTGTACCGGTTTTATGCCGAACACCATATTTCTCTAATACTTTGTCCAGTGGTCGATTACAAAAGTCGTCCTCGTCGATTAAGGCTCTCGGGCAACCAAACCTCACAAAAATGTTTTTCTTTAAGAATTTCATGACCGTTTTATGGTCATTGTGAGGAGTGGCGATAGCCTCCACCCATTTAGACACATAGTCTACACAGACTAGGATGTATCTATTTCCGCTTGAGATGGGAAGGGACCCATAAAGTCAATCCCCAGGACATCGAACACCTCACACTCTAAAATGGGTTTTAACGGCATATCATATCTCCTTGTCAAAGCACCGGTTCTTTGGCACCTATCACACCTTTACAAAAGGCTTCAGATCCTTAAAAATCGAGGGCGGTAAAACCAGATGGAATATCTTCATAGCGGTCTTCCAGGGACCAAAGTGGCCGCCGAATGGGACCACTATGACATTGTTCAATTATGTCCCGTTGCTCGATTTCGAGGACACACCGGCGAAGCAACCCATCTTTACTGAGTTTAAAAAGATACGGTTCTTCCTGGACATAATACTTGAGATCGAGAGAAGAATTTCTTCTTCTCGACGTCTAAAACTTGGGATTCGAGATATTGGGAATGGAGGTAATTAACGATTGAAGAATACCACGGAGGATCGAGACGTGCGAATATTCACGGACATAACACTCTCAAAGGGGCAATATAAATCGATGTCTTGTGGATTTTCCTCTACTACGGGCAACACTCTTGATATGTGGTCTCTCTTTCGTGTGTTTCACTACCCTTGATATCTTTAATATGAACATCAAACTCCTGAAGGTAAGAATCCAACGCAGCGAGTCTCGGTTTTGCATCCTTTTTATTCATCAAATAGCGCAGAGTGCGTGATCGGTCCGACACAATCACCTTGGCACCCGATAAATAACTTCGAACTTGTCCATAGAAAGACAACGACTAAAAGTTCCTTTTCCGTGGTAGTGTAGTTTGCTTGTGCGGATTCGGGTATGGCTTGCATAGTAGATAGGTTGGAATTTACCATTAAGTCTTTGCCCCAAAACCGCACCAACGGCGTAGTTGGAAGCATCACACATTAATTCGAATGGTAAGTTCCAATCCGGAGAGATCAGAATCGGAGCGGAGATCAGGCGATGTTTAAGCTCTTTGAAGGCACACTTGCAATCATTGTCGAAGTTGAAAACGACGTCCTCTTTAAGTAGAGTTGATAGAGGTTTTGAGATCTTGGAGAAATCTTGAATGAATCTCCTATAGAAGCCGACGTGACCAAGAAAACTCCTCACTTCTTTCACGTTCTCTTAGGGTAGTTCATCTTTTCTATGGCCTCTATTTTGGCCCTATCAACTTCTATGCCCTTAGCTGAAATTTTATGGCCAAGAACAATCCCTTCATCCACCATAAGGTGGCATTTTTCCCAATTGAGGATTAGGTTCTTCTCCACACATCTGTTAAGCACCTTGTCCGGATTAGCAAGACAATCATCGAACGAGTTACCAAACACCGAGAAGTCGTCCATAAAGACCTCCATGCATTTCTCAATTAGCCCGTCAAAATTGCTAACATGCATCTTTGAAAAGTGGCCAGAGCATTACAGAGGCGAGCGGCATTCGCTATAAGCGAAAGTACCATACGGCGGTGAAGGTCGTCTTTTCACGATCAACGGGGTTTATAGGGATGCAGAAGTACCGGAGTATCCGTCCAGAAACAGCGATAAAAGGGTGTCTGCCAAACGCTCGAGCATTTGGTCAATGAAGGGGGAAGTGGTCCTTCATGGTTACTTCGCCGTTCGATTTCTATAGTCGATACACACACGGTAACCGGTGACTAATCTCAACGCGACTTCTTCTCCCTTGTCATTTTTTTCAACAGTGATACCACCTTTCTTAGGGACCACCTGCGTGGGGGACACCCAATCACTGTCAGCTATTGCATATATGATCCCCATATCAAGCAACTTGATGATTTCTTTCTTCACCACCTCCTGCATGTGGGGATTTAACCGTCTTTGAGGTTGTCTAATATGCTTGGCTCCTTCTTCGATTTTTATCTTGTGCATACAGACGTCGGTCGGAGATATACCTCGATATCTCCTACACGCCACCAAAAAGCTTTCTCATTTCTTTTCAAGACGGCCAACAACTTCGCTTCTTCTTCCTCTCGCCGACTTAATGAAACAATTAACGGAGCCGATCACCTCTCTCGTGAAAACATACTTTAAATGTTTGGTAATGGTTTTAACTCGAGGTCAATCGGAGGGTCTTCCAAACTAGACTTTAAAACTTTACTTTGCAAATTATTAGAGGAGAGCAACATAGCTTCTAATAAATCTACTTCCTCTGAAGGCGAAAGGTTCTTACTCACTACAACTTCATCTTCGCCTCTCACCTCAAGCTCATTCAAATCTATCCTACCATATTGGTTCGATTATCGATCAAGCGTTAGTATTCGAATCTACTGCAAGGACTTGCTCTTCTAGAAAAAATCACCAAATCATCAAATGATTCCTCGATAGAGTAGCCGTTGGACATTCGTAAGGTCTTTTGATAGCTTTAGATACACTATAGCTCACTTCTTCATTTCCAACACGCAAAAGTTACTTTAGCACCATCATCACAATCAATGAGGGCTCTGTGCAGTGAGCGAAAAGGTCGTCCAAGAATCGGGTGTATTGGGTTGTTGGATGTCTAAGACATACCAATCCACAGAAAGGTAAATCGATCGACTGAACCAACAAATCCTTTAAAATCCTGTTGCTTTCTTGGATGATCTGCTGTGCTGAACCCGAATACTCATAGTGGTAGGTTCCAAAGATGGTCTAATTGAGCCGTTGACACACATATAAAGGCATAAGACTAATTGAAGCTCTAAATCACATAAAGAATTAGGAAAATGAGACCTCCAATTTGCAAAGTAAGGACGAATAATCCCAGATCATCTTTCTTAATTGGTAACTCTTCATAACTCATCATTGAACAATCTTCACTGGTTACCTTTTCCATACTCTCCAACTTCTTTTTAGATGAGACTACATCCTTTATGAATTTGGTGTATTTGGGCATCTCAACCAACACATCAGATAAAGGTAGATTAACTTGAGTGTTTTTCAGAAGGTTGAGTACCTTCTCGTACTTCTTGTCCTCGCATAAAGGGATGTTTTTCTTCCTTGGTGGAAATGGAAGTTTCTTCAATTCTTCTTCAGAAAAAACTTTCTTAGAAGAGGCACTAACAGCTTTATCTTCTAAATCCTTCCATCTCACCGTCTTCTTACTTGTCAAGGGATCCTCCTCCTGACTCACTTCTTCAGATTTCTCGGTCGTGCAGTCGACCACCCGAATTCTTTCTTCGATTTCTATCTCATCTTCCTCTTTTCTTCACCCAGATTGGGGATTGGGTCTTCTCAACTTCCCTCCCACCGAATCGATGGTAGGAGGGTCTACTCGTTTCCTGGTTCGGTTGAATCAGATTTCCTTGAAGTTGAGTGCGGATCTTAAATTCATGGCACTAGTTTCCTCCCTACCATAAGGGGTGGTTGGTGTCGAGATCAAGACACGGTTTGGGTTCAAATCGACTTGGGCCACTTGGTCGCCTTTGGATTTCTTTACGTGGCCCAGGCGGATGACCACGAGGTCGTGAAGCTAGTTTGCTCATTCTCATCCCAATCGCCTCTCCAGTTTTTAATAGTTTTTGTTGCTCCTCAAAATCGGATCTGGTAGGAGCATCATTGGACCCAGATGGCCTTTGATGATTTTGAAATCCGGGAGGATGTTGATTAGACCGGTTTTGATAAGGAGAATTGGTGTTGGCGGCCATGCCTGATTGAACCTCTGTTGAGAATTCGAACTCTGATTCGGGTTTTGAGAGTAATTTCGATTGGAATTTTGATAGTTCGAGTTGGAATTGTGATTCTGATTATAACCAGAGTTTTGATTAAAATTTCGGTTTTGGTTATAACCACGATTACGAAAGTTATTACGGCGGAAAATTGATTTGGGAATCGTTGGTTTCTTGACGACTTAAAAAGCATTGACTTCATCATTTTCCTGTTTAGGGGACAAGCTAGAGAAGTGTGGCCGCTTTAGACCACAAGTCCGGCAAATAATCGGAGTGTCTTGCCTCATACTTTGGGCAAAGATTGACTTGGTAATTCGCATGGGGATTGAATTGACATTGGTCAATCACGTGACCAATCCGCAACAATCGCGATCAGAGAACTTGGCGTTACGCTGATAAGGAGGAGTAGGTGTGATTTGTTTTGGGGCGAGTAAGAGCGCCACCTGCTGCTGCGGCATGGCGATCACCGATTCCGAGAATTGACTTCCTCAATCTTTGGAACAGACGGGGCATAATTGCCTCGATATGAAGGAGCATAGTTATATCTAGCTATATCTTCAAATAAAGCCCAACCTTCATCGGGTGTCTTCTTCGAAAAGCTCCTCCGGATGAACTATTCACCATCCTTTGGTTAGTTCGGTCAAACCACTAAAGAAAGTGTTGACTTGACGTTGTAGATCTAGGCCATGATGGGGCAAAATGACGCAAAGAGATTTGAAACGCTTCTAAGCATCGAAGAATGACTCATCCATTTTCATTGGAAGGTAAAAATGTCGATCGAGGCATTAAGGGCGCTTTGAGGGTGGAAAATACTTGACTTAGGAACTCCTTCTCGAGTCTGCCCAAGTGGTAATAGATCGAGGGTTAAAGAGTTATACCACTCTTTTGCTTCTCTCATGAGAGAGAAAGGAAAAGCTTTAATTTTATAGCATCCTCGAAACTCCTTGAATGCGGTCGTGTCACGAGATCTCGGGAAAGGCGTGGACATGATTATGCGGATTTTCGAAGGTAGACCATAAAGATAGATGCATCTTCAAGCATCCGAATAAGACCAGTCTCGGCTCGAAGTGGTCTGCTGCGATTTCGAGCAAGGCTACAGCAGGGGTTTACCGTGATGGCTCCCGCATAGCATAATCTGCTAATGACCGTCTCATTATCGACCCATTGTGATAACGGTTTCTTCAAGTTCTTCCTTGCAAGCTTCTTCAAGGTTTTCTATCGAGTGACCACCTAAAGAGATTTGCCTCCTTTTCGGTTTGGGACGAACAATAGTACGCGTTCGATCTCGGATTGAAAATTAAAGGTCTGATTTACTTCGTAAGCATACACTCAAGTGAAAATCGGAAGCGGCAAAGAGAAGCGGCGGTTTTTTTTTTTTACTACAAAATTTCACAGTGTGAAAATTGGCACACCAGTGTGTGAAGCTCAATGTCCAATGTCGTCCTTTTTTTTTTTTTTTTTAACCAATTAAAAAAAAAAAAAATTAGGTAAACAAAAAACAAACAATCTAGGTCAACTATTTGGTTTTTGCTTTTGGCCTTATACGGCGGCTGTTCTGCTAAAGTTGTTGTTGTTTTTTATTTTTTTTTTTATTTTTAATAGAAAACTAGGGCCGACTGAAAGAATGAATCACCGAAAATAAAATCAAGCAGGCCAACCTTTGCCTTGAAGGTTAACGGATCAAGTACAGGACGACAACTAAAACAAAAATAGAAACACACAACCGTTGCCAACTCCCCGGCAACGGCGCCAAAAACTTGTTGTAGAAAACGGATTATAATAAATAAAACGATCAAACAAGTTATAAAAATTTATAATCCGGTCGTGGCCTCAAGTGCAAGGTCGTAGCAAAATGGTGTAACCGGAGTCGATCACGGGGAATTGGGGTTGTATCGATTCAAGTTTTAGTTGCAAATGTCACGAGTTTATACTAATTGCGAAACAATGAACAGTAAAAGCGAAAGTGAACGATGTGATGATGAACGATAAATTTCGTAAAAATAATAATCAACAACTAGGGTGAAGGCTTGAACAATTATCCAAATACTGATGATATAAAGGCAAGCAAACACGGTTCCACGAATCAAACAAATACCGGTTTCAAACTATTAATCAAATGATTCTATCCCAAGGTTACGATTATTACACCTAATCAATGCCCAAATCTCTAATTGCTTAGATGATTTTATTCACAATCTTTTATCAAAAATTGATCCTTTAACGTTCTTAGGTGGGGATATTTATCAATATCCAAAAATCTAAACCGTTTAAACCACAACTTTCGTTATAATTTGGCTTAAAAGATTCAAACTTTTGTATAGTGACCTAGGGTTCCATTAATCGTCATCAACGGATTGTCGGATTATACAAATAATCTATCGATCGAAATGTAAAAACGATATGAAAACGATACAAAAGTTTTAACCTTTTTGATAGAAATCAATCAATACAATAATCTGAAACCAAAATCCGTTTGAAACGCTTCCCCTAGTTTGCTTGATGAAGGAATTAGCTCCTCATGGTTAAGAAATTCATACCCTAATTTTGTGTTTTTTGACTGAAAATATAAAGGAAAAATAAAAATGAAAAAGTCGGCTGTTCTCTATGTATTTGCGGCTCTGTAAAAAAATTGTCTCCTAGGGTTGATTATGCGCATATATATATATAGGAAGTAATAAAGAGGCGGCTGTTGAACAAATCCTTTTAAATGGAGTCGGCTGTTGAACGCTGGTTTGCTTCTTGAACTGAACTCAAACTTCTAAAATTCATATCTTGAGTTGTAGACCTCCAAAAATTATGATCCGAACGTCATAATTAAGCTCTCGGAAAACTCTACAACTTTCATTAAGGACTCTTCTTCAGAAAACACCTTTTTGACTAGCCCGTCGTATTACGAGTCGTTTACGGGATTTTCCAAAGCTTTATTTCATCTCTTGATCATTGTTTAAGCTCATTCCATCACTTCACATGACGTATTTAGGTACCTACAATCACGATAAAGATGTGCAAAAATGTAATATCGCAAATACAACGATATTTATCGATAAAGTCACATAATTAGCTCGGTTTTGCATTTAAACGCTTTCCAAACACATGTGCTCAATATTTCCGTTTAAACCTTTATTTTACTATAAATAGTAATGAAATACATGAGAAGTTGTTATAAAATAAAGCGTTAAAAACCACAAAATTCACCTTTAACAGTTGTGAATAAGATGAGAAATGGTGTGCTCTAAAAACAATCGTTGCTTGTCATTTCGTGCAAGTGGGAGATTGTTAGGTGTAGTGCCGAAAGACAATTTGTGTAATTATTTTTAATAATGAATGACAGAATTTATCTCACCTTATTACTTGCTTTGTGCTTGTCAAGTAATACACTTCTTTGCAAACCCTAAGTATATCGTATGTAACCCACATAACTCGGTGTATGGATTACACGTGAGGATTGAGTTAGTGGAGATATGCTTAAATCTGTTAGTCCGTGGTGAACTTAATCGAGTTTAGGGTCTCTTGATTAAAACACCAATAATGCGCCCGCAACACCTTAGGGTGTGATAGTCTTATCCGGACTGTCGGTAGAGGGGTACCTCGCGGGGGCATTTATATATGATGGCATTCATATAGGATTTGGACCGATTTAATCTGTATTTCTCGGTATAATTCCGTAATCGAGGAATCTTATTAAATCATTAGATGATCATATATGGATCAACCTTAATCCTGAGGTGATCACGAGGTCTTTGCTTGTCCCGGGTAGTGTTTGATGTGTTAGTTACGGTTTACTTAAATAATGTGTTCCAAGCCACTTCTCATTGGCACTATCTCCGGATGAGTGAGTAGTTCGATTTTCACGAGACATGGAATCCATTCCTTCTGCGGGAAGTAGAGAGACAGATCCCTTTATTTGTTAGCCCTAAGAAAGTGAGCGATCGGCCGAGTTCATATTTAGACTAATTAGCTACTAGTCGATATGTGAACTAATTGATCACTAGGGGTTGATGGTAAATAAGGATAAGATATTCTGAGTCGGGTTCACGGAGACTTCCCACTCAGAATGGACAGTCTATGGAGGGTTAATCCGTATGTAGTGATTATATCAATGGACGCTTATTCACTCTATGAGTTGAGTATAAGTATACATCTATAATCGGTAGAGTTCGATTTCGGGTTTATGGTGGCGTAATCCCGAATTAATAATTAATGTACTTATTCGCTCGATGAATAATTAATTATTGGAGCTACTGGTTATAGGTCCATGGTCCCCGATGTGGCTTCTGTAATTCGGACTAATAATCTTGTTATTTGGGCCTCAGTGATAATTAATTGGCTGGGCTAATTAATTGATATGCATGTATATTATTTAGTTGGGCTAAATAATATAATACACATGAAAGACATTTTATGTGGGCTTAGTGAACCCCAAAGGTGGCGCCAATATATGTTAATTAATTAGAGAGAAATTAGTTTTCTTGGATAATTATTTGACATGTGATTTATCTTTTATTTGTTAAATGATAATTCATGGAATATTAGATAATAACTTGATTTATTCTAATTTGTTTGGGATAATCATTTTATTTATCTTTTATTTGGAATAAAGGATTACTGGAATAATTATCTCTTAATTATTTAATCCTTGGAGGACAAGGTTTACTCTCCTATATAAAGAGAGTTCTCCCAAGCCTCAACATACTTGGCATAATTCGACCACCATATCAAAAGAGAGAGGAAAATTAGTTTTCTCTTGTCTGCAGGTTTTAGAAGAAGAAAAACTCTAAGTTTTTCTTGGTTTTGCATATCAAGGAGGTTCGTGTAACAAGAAGGGTGTCCACCAACCGCCGTTTGGAGAACACATCGGAAGATCTTGGCTTCTCTTCCTAATATTGGTAACATGATCTCAACCCCCTTGTAGTTGTTAAATCCTTTAATTATGTTTTATGATATATAAATCGTGATCCGTCCGCTGCGTATAGATCTAACTTGGTTAGATCTAAGAACCTGCATCCTTCAATGAGTCTAGCCAAGTTTTAGCAGTATGTGAAGGTCTAATGATTGTAATGCAAATGATGCTTGTGATAAAAGACGATCCGCATCATGTCAGTCATAGAGGACGGTGGACGACCTGGGCCACAATCGGATGTTTGAGTCCAACAGTGTCTCATACACCACATCGGCCAATCATTTCATATAAATGACCTACACGATTAATAAGGATAAAATTTTGGTGGGAGTCGAGATCCCTATCTTCTGTTGAAGGACCTCATGTATCGAGCTAAAGCGATATGGGCCTAAAGGTTAATACTGATGAGAGTCAAATTGGCTATCGTTTTCTATGTGATTTGTTGGTCCCTTGAAAAGGCTAACACAAGTTTAGAAGGGAGGGGGTGAATAAACTTGTCACCAAAAACCTAACTGAGAACTTAGTCTAGTGCAGATTGATTAACAATTAAAGTTCAGTTTTAACTTGTGTGGAGTTGAGCTGACAGAGCTGAGTTCAAACTGACTTATACAAAACTGAGTCAACCGGCAGCGGATATAGATTTTAGCCTTTATCTGGATCTTGTTGATTCTATGTGAAAAAACTGTGTAAAACTGAATTCTGGTGAATGTCAGTTTGTGAACTGTGTATGCTTATAACAATCAGTTTGGTTTCAGTATGCTATATAACAAATATAAATGCTATAAAATAAATAACAGAATGTAAATGCATAAAGTAAGTAGAGCAAGAATTATAGTGGTTCCAGGTGGTGTAATCCTGTCAGCCCACTCTTCCCCTGTGATGTAGGAGGAAAATTCCACTAGAACTCCTTGAGATACGCTGTTACAAAATGTCCTAACGGATAGTCCTTGACTAATCCCTAGTGTCACTATCTAAACAACTAAAGAACAGGTTGTATGGCTGCTCTTCAACTGCTTGAACCACTGGTCCTTAGAGGGTTTGATTGCCTCTTCACCAGCTACCACCACAAACACAGTCTACCCTACTGCAAACGTCACAACTGTCCTTGGCAACTCCTTGACCGGATTGCTTCACAGTCTAAGCCTTTGATTAATATCAAAATTGGGCTGAGAATCGCTTGTGGTTCTTCAAAGTGTAGAAATCTGGATAAGATCGATGTAGGTTGAAACACTTGAAGAATTCTAGATAAGATCTTGTTGAGCGCAAAAAATGATAGCAATTCGAATAAACGAGACTTGTGCACAAAATGCTTATAATCTTGTTAATTCCTGGTATTTGATCCTTGGTGCAAAGTCATCTATTTATAGTGTGAGGTCCAACGTTCATTTCGTTTGAATTCGAATTATATCAACGTCTATTTTGTAACGGCTATATTTGGTGACCTTTCTGACTTGTCAGTATTTCATCCAATAAAATTGCTTCCTTTACAACGTTGGAATGTACTTTCAGTTTGTTGGATGACTGACTTATAAAACTGAGTTTCTTGATCGATTTTATATCTTGTGTGTGTCGCCGCTTACTAACTAACTTTGAGCATTAACTGAGTTTTTACGCTTCTTCAAAACTTCAGTACACTATATATCTGATTATATATATGTGGCTGAATCAGATTACACCATTCCTTATAAAGATCATCTAAGATATCATTGTCCTTATGATACTTAGTCTTCTACAAGATCCATAAAGTCGATTCCTGCATCACAGACTAACTCAATTTTAACTTTACGATCCTCGGCTTAAGATCTTCATAATCGAGTTTGAACCCTCGATTCTTCAATCTTTCTTAATCGAGTATGTGTCCCTCGCTTCTTCAAATCATCGAGTATGTTCCTCAACCTTGATTATAGATAAGCCAACCGAGTCTCATGTCCTCAAATGAACTTACCTTCTTCAGTTTTTGAGTGAACTTCAGTTCTTGGTGTACATCTTTAGTCATAAGTTCAGTTCCAGTTATCTAAGTGATTTCCAGTTTCTTAGATGATTTTCAGTTTCTCAGACGATTTCCAGTTTCAGTTCTACGACACTTCTATCTATTACAGTGCTTGTCTGATGTAACCTATACAATTATCAAACTCTAGTAAAACCTATACATTCAGTTCTAGACATCTTTTAGCTTTCCACTATAACAGTTAGTTTCAGCACTTCATCAATGGGGTGTAAACAAACATATTCTTGAATAAGATGAATCATCATCAAAAATAAATTTTATTCCCAACATGATTATATCCCATTTATACCTCATTTTATATGTTTTCGGAGACATTTGGTTGTATTTTGATGTATTTACACCTTGGTTATCATTTCGAGACCTAAGACTTAGAGTCCGGGATTCTCGGTCTTTTTCGGTGTATTTACTATACTCTCGGTCACCCTAGTGTCCTGTAGGGATTACATGTGGTATTTGTTATGATTTTGTGCCCAAATCTTAAACGTTACATGTCCTGTAGGGTTGGAACGTGTGCCCGAAGCTTAAACGTTCAAACGGATCAAAACTCGTTGGTACTACACCCATACGTTCCATTGATCTGTATTTTGATCCACCTTAGAGGCATTTTATGGGATGGACATATTCATGAAAGTTGTATACAATTTCATTATCTTTCTAACGCATTTTGAATCACTTGATTTGGAGGTGTACACACAAAGTTATGGCCGATTTACTGAAGATGGGTCAGCAGGCGTGCGCCTGAGAAATGCTAGGCGCACGCCTACGGGTTAAATTAGTCCAGAAAGTTTCAGTCCGTGTTTTCAGCATCCTAGGCGTGCGCCTGCACTTTCCTAGGCGCACGCCTAGCGTTCAGATCTCATTAAAACATTATAATTACCCCCCACCTTCATAGATCTATCCCTCTTCTTCCCCAACTCGTTTTTCATCATTTTTCTGCGTTTTCGTAGCTTAGATTAGGTTTTAAGATAGATTAGTGATGACGGAAAAATTCACTGTTATTATTATAACATTTCACCCCACTTCTGATACCATTTTGAGCATTTATGTATCAAATCAAGTCATTAATTCCTTAGATTTATCTAAATACGTAATTAGTAAGTATTATATAAAATATCGTATTTTTTATCGTGTTTTATAAGTTTTGTACCGATTTTAGTAAATCGGAATGTAAATGTCGATTCGTGGGTATTTGTGGTATTTTATTGCGGATGTATAAGCCAAGACCACGAGAATCGACATTTTGAAGTATAATCATATCTCTGAAAGGATTTAGAGAATGTCACGAGCTTAAGTGGTCAATCGAATTGCTTAAGTGGTCAAGTGGTCAATCGAAGTGGTCAAGTGGCTAATCGATTCGATTTAGTGGTAATCGAGAAATATCTTCGACAAACGAATGGCCCATCGAAACGGCATTTTCTGAAGAAGTGTCCTTCATGAAAGTTGTAGATTTTTCCGAGAGATTTCCGATGCCTCTTGAATCATGTCATTTGGAGATCTAGAACTCAAGATATGAATTTTAGAAATTTTATTCCAAAATATATAATTTATATCCGAAAATTGGAAATTAAGAGGAGATGAATGTCATGATTAGACCGGCCTGGTCCGGCCCCTACCCGGCCCGGTCCGGCCCAAGGTGCTTTGTCTATAAATAGAGCCAATCCCAGCAGCTTTCAATGCCCTGTTTTTTCGGCCATTTCCTTTTACTTTCATGTTCTTATTTTAGTTGTAGTACTAATATATATATATATATATATATATATATATATACACACACACATATATCAATTTTCCTTCTTTTTCTTTTTCTTTTTCTCGTCTTTCTTTTTATTTTATATATATATATATATATACACACACATATATCAATTTTCCTTCTTTTTTCTTTTCTTTTCTCGTCTTTCTTTTATTTTATTTATAGTATATATATATATATATATATATATATATATATATATATATAAGCATTGTGCCATAAATAAAATAGTAAGCCAAGTAATCTGGTGTAATGCTTAGATAGTTATCGAGAGATCGTTGTTGTTGAAGTCGTAACTATTTCCGGAGAATACGACCTATGAATCAACAAATTAGTAATCAAATGATTTCAAGAATCAAATACGATGATGAGAGAAATTTAAAGACGCGTTGGAAACAAGCGCTCAAAACCGATTCTTAAAGAACATCTCGATTTCGACTTTTGGATTGTTTTGTGAGTTTTTATCAAAGTTTGTATCTTTATTATGTTCTTATTGATTATGCAATTTAAATCGAGAGATGGTTGTTTGATGTTTAACGTTTGATGAGAATCGTCGTTAAACCTTATATCACCGTAGTAAAGATTAGATTTTTAACCTAAAAATAACGAGAGTTGTTAGGTTGAATATCTAGATTATAAATTGAGAGATTTCACACTTTGTTATGAAAGCGTTAATCTTTAAAATCGAAAGATAAAAGATTGATAGCGAACTTTTCTAAAAGATTAGGAGTTCATACCTTCGATAGGTGAATCACAATTTTCGTTAAATCACCACAAGATAATCTGAGTCGAAATTGAGGGTTGCGGGAATCGGTGGATCATCGCTTGTTCGTTGTTAAATTACTTGAAAGAAAAATCGTTGTCTTTGTTTTGCTTCGCTCTTCATCATAGTAATTGTAGCAATTTTTATTGTCTTCTTAGTTTATAGATTAGAATTAACTTAGTTAGTTCGGTTCGTAATTATCTTTCCGGCTTTGGATTGACAACCCTCTGTCCAGGCTATTTGTTTTCGCTTTTAGTTTTTTATTTCTCGTGACACTTTTAGAAAAATTAAGAACTAGACCAACCTCGATTCCTGTGGATCGACTCGGTTTTAATCGCTATACTACGATCCTGCACTTGGGGTAAACCGGATTTATTTTATTACTTGTTATATTTTGCTTTGCATAAAATCCGAGACAATTAGCTTAGTTTAGTTGTAGATCGTTGTAATCCGGAGGATCTCGGCCATGGTTTGACGCGTTATTGACGGGATTTCGCTCGGAGATTCGATTTTCTACAGCTATATATATATTCGGTATTTCGTTTTCTTTCGTTGTTCTTGCTTTTAATCTTTTATTGTTGATTTCTTGTTGTTTATATTGATAGAATGAGTAGCTAATTTCCCGATAGTCGAGTTATATGATAGTCTTTGAAATCGAACCAAAGCTTGTTGATGTGGTGTTCTTGATGTTTGACTGTTGATTCTCGATGTTACCGTAGTTCTAGAACTTATTCTTATCACGTTTGTTAAATTGGCCATTTGATAATCGTATCACACGATCGCCTTTACATATGTATTTTGCAAGAGGATACGGGAACCGTGGTTCTAGATCACCCAGTAAAACCGATCGAGTTGTTCGATTCGGTTTCGTGTGTGAGGTTTGTATCGACGTGTCGAGTGTTTCATTTATCGTAGATCGTGTGAGGTCAGTTAAATCCGGTCGGTGGATCGTTGAACCCGACATAAAAGCGGTAGATTATTGAAATAATGTCTATTCCCGTGAGCCGGGAAACGACACCTACTTGACATCGAGAACGCTTAGGTGAATCAAGAATACCTCGGGACTTAGCTAGGGTTTGTGAGTATTAGATTGGATCATAGCTCGGCTATCTCTTTTATATAGTTTTAAATCTTTGTTTTGTGTATATTTAGTTTGTAGAACCGGTGATCTGACAAATCACCACGTTCAATTATTGTGTTGACCTAAACTAGGAACGAGAGCGACTTTGGTACTCGACCAAATTCCTGTGGGATATGACATTGACTCACCAATTCTGCGCTACAATTGACCTCTGAATCGCCTGTAAGATTAGACACTTAGAAAAGGCCGATCAAATACCGATCTCCGAACACTTAGCGAATAATAAATCCATATGATGAATGAGGATGAGCTTGGTCCATGCGCCGATGTGGACTTATGCTCATAATTTTGTCTCATGAGTGCCGCATTTATGGTGGCCGATCTCTCTTATGTCAGACATAAATCCTACGCATGCTTCGGCATTATATTCAATCACTACCGCATGATCGACCTGTAAGGAGGTAATAGTGTCAAAAAACGTGACAATCCACACAGCGATATTATGACCAGTTTTTAACAACAAAACTATATCGTTTTAATATTAAAAAATATTCTTGAATCTCAATGAGGTCACATGACCCCCTTAATAGTTATAGATCCGCACCTGGTTACAACCAAAAGAAAGTGATGAAACTGAAGGCCTCCAGAGATGCGGTGGGGTGATTTTTCAGATCATTGTTTGTTGTTTCATATATAAGTCTAACCAGTTATGACATTTGATGTTTTATTTTGTTTTCTATGCATTTAGGTTTATATTTCTTTTGTTTTGTTTTCTTCCGCTATTTTATGTATGATATGACTGTAGTGCGAAGCTAACATGTTCAATTGGTCATGAGTGGACTACTTGTTGAATAACCTATTACTTTTTTACCCTCATGTGTGGTACGGGTCGTTGTATTTTCGATAAATGCATTTTCATACGTCTCATAAAGTCTTTTAAGCCACGTTAGCTACATGAATTTATAAGGAATATTACACATACTTGTCATAACTCATAAAGATAACATTTTCATACTGTCACTTTCCTTCTATAAGCCACGTTAGCTATTGTGTATGTAGAAGCCATGTTGCCTTTTGTGTGGCTTCAAGGTGTGAAGACATTTGTACGTCATATAAGAGCACTTACGATAGATAACGTGAAGCAAGATAAATATATAGAATAAAGATTTTAATTATCAAGATTTATTAAAAATGATGTGCAGTAAAGTCTGTAAATTATCTATTCAAATCTTTAAAATACAAAATCTAAAAATTTCTATATGAAATACAAATTCTCTATACAAATTATACATTGTAGAAATTCATCATTTATATTCTAAATAGAGATTGTATAAAGTAAAAGTTAAATGATGATTAATATGGTAAAATAGAGAATATGTTTAAAGCAACCGATTCTCTCAAGACACCCACAATCACGAACCTTTAAAAGATGTATGACCATGTGTAGACTCACCCATTAAGTGGCGGGCGACCGACATGTATAGATGGTGGGCCTCAATGACATGTTTTACTTAAAAAAATTGTGTAGTTCTCGATCTCAATCACCCTAATATAATGTGTTTAACAAAAAAAAGTGATTACTGCATTGATTTGTACAATGTGTGATATTTGGGGAAAAAAAAAAAGGCACAATGTCACAATAGAACACACGTAATTCAATTGGAAAACAAAAACATATATAAAAAGTGTTAAACATGTGGCGCGTTACAAGTGGAAAATATTATTAAATTTATGATTTATTTTTTACTTTGTTTTTATTATTATTATATACTATTTATATAGAAACCGGTATTGCCTGGTCGACCAATCAGTATATATTATATGACTAACCAACCGGTCGCGTCTAATCGACCAACCGACAAAGGACACGTCCAACCAATCCGCCTTAGACCAAATTTAGCATAGGGCCGACCAAGTGTATGACTGTGTCACATCATCATTCTTTACAATACATAAGCCATTTTAAAAAGTTTTACATTATAAACCACTACGCATAAACATTTTCCCTACTAGACACAAAGACTAAGGGTATTGGTATCAGTCTCCCTATCTGCATATTTATCCCTACACTAGGGATGAAAAATAGGGAAAAAGCAAAAACCTCCTACATCATGCCTACTTTATCTTCACCCTACAATGGGGTTGATGAGCAGTGTCACCCCAAATCTGGGTGGGTCAGAGCTATCCCTATCCCTACATCTTTTACACTTGTAGTATTGTGAATTTAATAGGGATAGGGATCTTTGATGTAGAGTATTGTGAATTTAATTGGCAGTAAAGTAGGGATATGTATTTTTTAATAGTATATCTGAGGATAGAGATAGGGTATTTGATGGGAATACCCTAAAAAGAAAAAGAAGTATGGACCTTTTTATACACCTCTGAAAATGTTCATATTTTTAAAATATTTGCTTAATGCTTTTCTGATACTCCAATGATTAAAAAGCTTTTCTAAAGCTTTACAAATGTTTTTAGACCTTATGATATTTTTGTTAGGTGGGAATGATTTTCATTCCAATGTTTGTGTATGATTATGAGGTAATGGAATAAAATAAAATTTTATTCCAATAGAATGAAAAAGGTCATTTTCATTCATTCAAAAAATGGATGGAATACGATAAAATTAAAATCGACAAAACACGTGAGTGATGGAGTAAGAATAGGTGGGTGGTAAGGTAGGGTAGTGGGTAATGGGGTAAGAGTGGATGAGTGGTAGGGTAGGGTAGGTGATGAAGTAGGGTAGGTAAGATGGGTGGGGTAGGGAAGGGTAGGTGATGGTGGAGTAGAGTAGGTGGTGGGGTAAGGTCGGCATGATGCGTAGAGTATGGTACGATGAAGTAAGGTTGGGTAAAGTAGGGTAGCATGAGGTGGTTGGTAAGGTAGGGTGGGTGGTGGGTAAGATATGGTAGAGGTGGAGTGGTGGGAATGGTAAGGTAAGGTGAGAAGTTATAGAGTTGGAGGCGCGGTAATCAAGGATAAAACCCCTGTGTGTTCCCTGGGCTTATTAATGATAATAAAGCATGACGTCATCCCACGACAGCATATATCGATTAGTGTGACAGCTGTTTTCCCGCCTAAAGATAACCGCACATCGAAAGATAATTCAAATTTCCAGATCCGACTTCAGCATACGAGAAAGGCTTCTCTCCAATCTAGGGGGCTTATGACGATACGGGATTTCACCCCTCCACGTGGAATTATCTGATCGGTCCAGCTGGCGTGTTAGAGAATCCAAGCCTACAACCATCTCCTCGGGTCGAACAAGACAAGTGTGAATGAAGACCACAACAGCCAGCAGGTTATACAAGTGTCCTATCTCGAACACCCATGTAGGAGATGTTTGAGTCGAGACCAGAAGTCCGGCCCAACTTCACAAGCCCAATATCCATGGGATTACTTGGGAAAGGGGCTAGGCCCAATAAGGGTTATTAACGTCAATAGACATCACCGCCTTATAATTCAGGGCTTAACGCGGATTTATGAATATAAATACACAACTCCAGAAACTACGTAAAGCTTGATTCCTGGATAATACACAGGATACGTAGGCAATCCGAGATACATTCTTGGACTTAGCCACAAAACCCTATCTCTACTATTATTTTAGCCGTCCTTATTCTTCTTAGTTCATCCTTAGATTTTATTTGGCCCTGTTAAATTAGCGGTGCTTAATTTAGCATCATCGATCTTGTAGGTAAGATTGGGGTGGTGGTGGGTTGGGTAGGGTGGGGTGGTGATTAAGTTATGGTAGGGTGGGGTGGTAGGTAAGGTATGGTAGGGTGGGGTGATGGGTAGGTCAGGGTAGGATAAGGTGAGATAGGGTAAGGTATGATAATGTGGTGGGTAAGGTATGAGTAAGGTGGTGGGTAGGGTAGGAGTGGGTAAGTAGAGTGGGATGTGGTGGTGGGTAGGTCAGGGTAGGACATGGTGAGATAAGGTAGAGTATGATAAGGTGGTGGGTAATGTAGGGGTGGGTATGGCAGGGGTAGGTAGGCCAGGGGTGGGTATGGCAGGGGGTGGATGTAAGATGAGCTAGGGTGTGGGGTAGGGCTACCCTATCCACCTTACCTAACCACACCCCACGCTACCTAAGCCCATCCCTTATATCGTATCCTACCTTATTAACCATATCATACAATGTCTTACCATGCCTTAATCCGCTACCTTGCCTACTCATTACTCAATGTGTAATTTTATATAATTTGTTTTATTTCATTCTTTAATATGCCAAACGTAGTAATGGAATACATTTATATCATTCCATTCCATTCAATTTTATTCATGCGTAATAAACATGTTATTAAATTGGAGTTACTTTAATCAAATGTATTTCTTTTCGCATCCAAATATTTTGTGGAAGTATCACATAGTTGAAAAAGTAAGAGAAATAAATCTTAAAATATACAACATCCGTCTCAAAATATAAATCCATTTGAAAGTTTTCACACAGATTAAAAAAATTGATGAAAGTGGTTAGATGTCATTAATTTTGATTAAAAAAATGTCCAAAAATGACTTTTGACTATTTTTAATGTAAAATTGTAAAAAATTGGTGAATATATAATAAATGATGGATAAAAGGAAAATAAATGTTTTATTGAACTTTTAAATGGATTTATAGTATGGTCCAAAACTAAAAAGCAAAACAGATTTATATTTTGAGAGGAATGTAATATAAGGTTAGAACATATATAATATAGCTGGTAAATAAGTGATAGTAGTATGTAGGGTCTTATATAGCTGGTAAATAAGTGTTAGTAATATGTAGGGTCTTGTGAAAGATGATGTGGTTATCTAAAAAATCCTCTAGTATATAGGGTGACGATACCGAATCTCGCACCTCCACGTGGCTTCACGAGATGGTCCTCCTGAACAAGAATAAGTGATAGCCTAATGGTCGAATTACGGGTAGAGACATCGACAACCGACATGATTAGAGAACCGAGACGATGGGACCATCTCGATACCGCAAGTCGGAAAGCTCGGGGTGCGGACAAAGTCCACTCTAAACACGCAGGTCCATTATCCATGTGGTTACTTGCATGTTGGGTAAAGCCCATATAAGCCGTAAAAGCCCAAAGGGCTAATATCAGATTTTACCCAAACCGACATGGTTTAGGGTTAGGGTAATGAACTCCCTATAAATATACGCTTCCAAGAACTATGTGTGACTTGATTCCTGGACAATAACAGGATATGTAGGCATCCTGAGAGAGCCTCTTAGGCTCAGTCTAAAATCACCCCCAAAATCATCATTGATTCGATCATCCCTAGATTAAATTGACCCGAAATTATACATGACAAAATCCAGCAACGTCATTGGCGCTAGAAGGAGGGCCTTCTATCGGTGATGGATCAAGGAGTGATGGTGATCATGCTAATGGCAAAATAAGGCCAAAAACGCAACGAGATCGGCGGCTAATTTATGGAGTTTGAACCGTTGGAATGAAAATTCCTCCGGTCAAATTGAATAAGAAGGGGAAAAAAAGCCCTCCAAATTTCAGACCGATCGGAGTGCGTCTTGATGCCCAATCGTCGCCAAGAAGTTGCTGTTGTATCAAAAACGCAGCAGAACCCTAATTGGGAGCAGGCAAGTCGGCAGCCTATTGCCGCCAATTGAACCGTTGGAAAAACAATTCCACCGATCATAATCAAGGATTATCAGGAACGAACAAGCCCTCCAAATTTCAGACCTATCGGAGTGCGTCTTGATGCCCGATCGTCGCCAAGAAGTTGTTGTTGTATCAAAAACGCAGCAGAACCCTAATTGGGAGCAGACAGGTCGGCAGCCTATTTCCGCCAATTGAACCGTTGGAAAAATAATTCCACCGGTCATAATCAAGGATTATCAGGAACGAACAAGACCTAAAAGTTTCAGGCCGATCAGAGTTCGTTTAATCACCCGATTGTTGCAAAGAAGTTGTTGTTGTATTATAGAAACGCAGCAGAACCCTAATCAGCAGTTTCAGGTCGGCGGCCTGTTACCAGCAATTCAACCGTTGGAATGAAAATTCCTCCGGTCATATTAAATAATACAGAGATAAAAACAATATCTAAAAATTTCATGCCGATCGGAGTAGGTTTCGATGCCAGATCATCGCCTAAAGTTGCAATTCACGTGAGAAAAAGCGTAAAAACCCTAATCTGCAGTTTCCAAGTCGGCTGAATATTCCGACAATTGAACCGTTGGAACAAAATTTCCACCGTTCAGATTCAAGGATAAGGAGGGACGAACAAGCCCTCCAAATTTCATGCCGATCGGAGTTATTTTTAGTGACCGATCATCACCAAACAATTGCTGCTGTATTGTAAAGACATAGAGAACCCTAATTGTCACAGACAAGTCGGCAACCTTTTTGCCGCCAATTGAGCCGTTGGAACAACAATTCCACCAGTCAGATTCAACAATTATGAGGACTAAACAAACCCTCAAATTTTAGGCCGATCGGAGTTCGTTTGATTTCTCGATCGTGGCAAAGAAGTTACTGCAAGCACCAAAAACGCAGCAGGATTCTGGACAGCAGCTGCCGGATCGGCGGCTTATTCCCGGAGATTGAGTTGTCGAAAGAACAATTCTACCGGTCACATCGAAGAAAAGTGAGGGAAGAACGATCCCTCCAAATTTCGTGCCGATCGGAATCCGTTTCAAGGTCTGATTTCTACCGGAAAGACACTGCTGTGGCGCCCGAGAAAGCTGCGAATTATCTACCGTATCTAGCTACCCACGAAGCGAGTTCTCGAGCTCCAAGGGTCGAGCCGATCTCTTTAGCTCTCCAGGTTCTTGCAATCGTTATTTGAAATTCTTATACACTTTGTAAGTCTTTATTATATATGCAATGTTTTTATCACAATCACATTGCACCACAAAGACTCGAGATATCGGGCACCGGCATTCGAGCTTTACGGACTCCTCTTGCCCGAAGGCTGATCTCGGCCTCGGCATCATATTTGGAGCTGTTAACGGTGATTTTTATGGTTTTTATCGCTTTATTCCGTAATAATATGCTTCCTATTTTATTAATTTTTACAGAAAATTAACTGGTTAAATGAAATATTGAAAGAATGGATGTGGAAACGATTTAATTGCAAAATTGTTTAGGGTGAATTTATAGTGTTTTTAACGATATATTTTATATCAATTTCCCCCGTATATGTATTATTTTCATAGAAATAGGGCTTTATATTGAAATATTGAGTAAATGATGTTTTTAATAGTTAAATCTCAAAACGTAACGATTTATGTGCGTAATTGATGATTTTATGTTATTTTGGAAATACGTTACGCTTTGGTATGTTTTCCTATTGTTGTAGATACTCATTGATGATGGGAGAGAGGATTTTAGAGAGCCAAATTCGTGATTGGAAAGGATCAATCAAAGTTATGGAAGATTGAAAGATATAAGGAAAGAAATCAATCAAGATGAATGTTGGGAAATCGTGATTCCGGTAGTCCTGACTTCCGACGCAGTTCTTGATATGATAACAACCGATTTGACTCTGGACCTCAAGAGAAGAGTTGTAGGTCTTGAAGAGAGGATTCTACAGGATTTTGAATCACTCCATTCCGACTTACGAGGCCCGAGATATGAGCGTTACAAGTTTGGATGCTGTTGCTGAAAATAGTGAACGGGCGTCCGACATTATGGACGGGCGTCCGGCACCTTTATCAGTAGCAACCGACTTGATTTTTCTATAAAAGCAGCTGCGATTCCAACCCTAATTACATCAGATTTTTCATACGAAAATTACACGCATGCAGCCGCGCTAAGGGAGTTAAGGCGATCACCCGAGCCTTGTGCTCGGGTGATCGGGTTAGATTAGGTCTTTTATTTTGTTCTTCTTCCTTCTTGTTCGAGCATGATGAAGGCTTGAAGCTTTCATCCATGGAGCAGCCATGTAATCCTTTTCTCTCGCAAGCACTTTGATTCCTTTCTATGGATATTTTGTAAGTTTTATTTATAATTGTTTCTTTTCTATGTTCAATTGTATCTTGCAATATATATATCGAAAGATGATTGTATGATTTGATGCTACCGTATGGCTTGAAGTCGGTGTAGTTTAGATCGCCATAGGAAGATTAGATTTTTAATCTATACATAACGGAAGTTCAGAGGTTAAATATCTAGGTTTACTGAGAGGACCACAATTTGATTAATTCGATGCAATATTTTCTTAGAATTGAATTGAGGATATCACCGTTACCGGAAAGATATGATTTTTCACGTGTTTATTTCATTAAGTTGTTCTTGTTTTCTTTCATGATTTATATGGTTATATGTTAATCGAATTTAGATAACGAAAGTTAATAGATTCATTAGATTGTCGTGAGGAGATTGACAATTATTATTCCAACAAACGGAAGTTGAGGGATAATGTTGTTAGATTAGATTTCATCCATATCTTTGATTTGTATCGATATTAGTTAAGACCGGAAGGTAAACTAATTAATGGCGTGATAAATCGGAAGAGGAAAACTCCTTTAGATAAGATAATAATCCAAGATAACTTGTGAATGAATGTGTGTTGATCTTATTTCTTTCGGTGGGGTGATGGTTGTCGGGAAGAGGTTGATCATGGTTCGCTTATGGTTGTTCAATAGATAGATTTACCGCTTCTGTAGATGTAGTTTTATTTATGTTTTTATCGCTTTTATCCTTCCCGGCTTTGGATTAACAATCCTCTCATCCCGGCTTTATTTTCCGCTTTAGTTTAGGTTTAGGTTAATAAAGTTAAGAATTAATAAGCTAGATTCAATAGCCCTTTTCCCCGAGGATCGATACCGTGCATTTATCCAACTTTACTAGCAACTACCCGGTATTCGGCCGGTTAGGAGGTAGTTTTGCATGGTAGTATAGGTTTATAAATTTTCTTTTGTTTTAATGATGCAAAATCTCCCCAACAAAAATCGAGTTGTTTACGTGGTTTTTATCTATTTATGTACGATTTTACACTTTGCCCGTGTTTATCATCTTGTAGTACGCTTGCATGCAATGGAAGGAGCTTAAAAGATGTCTACTTGAAGATTTAATGGAAGGGAAAAAAGATGCAAATTGAAGGTGGAAGTTCCAGCATACTGAACGAGCGTTTGCATGCCCCGTCCACTGGACGGGCGTCTAAGGGAATGGACTGGCATCCAGGAGGAGAAGATGGATTCAGGATCTTGAGGATTTTGCTGAACTAGCGTCCAAATTTGTATAGACGCGTGCCTCGCCTCCAGCCTTGGCCCGACTCAAGATTTCTAACACCCAGGGCGGACGGGCGCCCACCACGCCTTGACAAAGACCGACTGTAATTCTATAAATAGCGTGTTGTCTAAACCCTAATAGTGAGACCAACACATCATTACACAACAGCCGCATACCCTAGCAGCCGCACCACATCACACAAAAACATGAGTTTGTTTCTTTCAATTTTCTTTTGGAGATCGAAGATGATTGAAGGCTAAGCAATTCGCAGTAGGACAATGGGATGAAGCCATTACAACATCACCACAACCAGGAGATTTTCAGTAAACATTATTAGTGAGTTTGAATTTATTTTTCTTTATCGAATGTTTTGAATTGTTTGAATGTATGTTTTGTTAGATTGAAAAATCGATGAAACGATTGTTGTTTTGAATTTGATGAGAATTAAATTTACATAGAACCCTTCATTCGATACAGTTAATGATATTCCGAGAGATTAGTTTATTGTTAATTGGGTAAGAGATTCGAAATGAACTCATGATCATGTTCTCATTATTGTTAATTTTGTTTTACTTGAGAAAGGAAACAAATCCAAATAAATTTGATTAAAGAAATTCGATTGATTTAAGTTAGATCACACCAAGAAATTTGATTCATCTCACAAACCGGTTGGGTGGTGGTTGTTTGGTAGAATCCTTGTTGCCCTACCGCCTCGTTACACTAAGAAGAAAGTCGCAATTTTTCATAGCAATTTGGATTTTAGATTCAATAGTTTATTTAGGTTTAATTTGTTGTTTTTCAATTTTTATTTCCTTTAGTGTTAATTTGATCTCTTTTGTTTTATTAGTTTAATAGAAATTATTTAGACCATAGAATTTGTAGGAACTTTATTATTTTAATTAGATTTATCGTGACAATTCACCGATACGTTAATCAGATTTTTATTTCCGACATCATTCGATTCCTTGACGACCCGGTAATACCCACTCACAACGTGCCTTGCACTTGGGGTGTTCGGTAAAATAATAAATTTAAAACTTACCGAATCTTCTATAAGACCGAGCGAATCTTCTATAAGACCGAGCTCGGCTCGGCATCATCTTTTATAAGACCGAGCTCGGCCTCGACATCATCTTTTATAAGACCGAGCTCGGCCTCGGCATCATATTTGGAGCTCTCTTGAGCGAATCGTTTATAAGACCGAGCTCGGCTCGGCATCATCTTTTATAAGACCGAGCTCGGCCTAGGCATCATATTTGGAGCTCACCGATGGGCAAATCTTTAATAAGTCCGAGCTCGCCTCGCATCTTATTTTGGAGCTCACCGATGGGCAAATCTTTAATAAGTCCGAGCTCGACTCGGCATCATATTTTGGAACTCTCTGGCTAGCCGAAAGGCATGGACGAGCCTTCTTATTTCGTGAACTCTCCCACGCCGGGATCGACCTATCTTATTTCGGGAACTCTCCCCATGCCGGGATCGACCTATCTTATTTTGGAATTCTCCTAGCCGAGCGTGGCGGGACGAGCTTTCTTATTTTGTGAACTCTCCTAGCCGAGCGTGGCGGAACAAGCCTTCTTATTTTGAGAACTCTCCCCACGGAAGGTTGAGCTATCTTATTTTGGAACTCTCCTAGACGAGCATGGCGGGACGAGCCTTCTTATTTCGGGAACTATCCCCATGGTTATTGTGACTTTTTGACTAGTGTCTTGCGTATCTCGGGGATCCACTCCGCAAAGGATCTACTCAACGGTCTACGAGGATCCGCAAGTCGGATGCCTTCAGTGTCGACAGTCAACATTTATAAGTCCTAATGGGATGAAAACGCAATGACATCGAAGTCCGAGTCGACAACGACGTAATCTGACTCCTAAGGGAGAGAATTTACTAGGGCATCGAGGTCGGGCAACATGATCATTTCGATCGACAACCAGTGAAGCTAAAAGTTCCATGGAACCAAAAATCTAAGGCATCGAGTTCGGACCAGTCCAAATCTCTCGGCAGTCATGTGTCATGAGTCATGAACGACAAAGAAACACCACGACACCGAGATCTGGAATGATAGTTACGTATTACTAGTCTTTTTAGATAGTAATTACTAGGACATCATAGCCGGAAATATATATCGGCAAATTAAAGGGCATCGGTTTCGACAAACGAAAGGAGACAGCCAGGGGCATCTCTTCTACTACGCAACAACAAAGAAAATTCGGAGATTTGGTACTCCGGAAAAATGAAGCAAGCCGACAAGAACCGACCGGAAAATTAGAACCGAATTGGGAAGGCCCATTTCAGATTCTGAAGGTTCATTCCAAAAGGTCCTACCAACTCGGACGAGCTGATGGAACCACGGTTCTCGGCGGTAAGGGCACGCCAACAACTTGAGGAAGTATTACGCTTGAGCTAAGCCTTATCTCGATTAATTTCTGTTTTTACATTTTTATTTCTTATAATAAGTCCATGTGACAATTTCATAAATATTCTAATAAACATGTCTTTCCTCGAGATGCTTTTGTGTTTGTTAGGATTTACAGCCTTAACATTACAAGTCTAACGCGATACAAAATGTCAAAGGCAACGCAATGACAACGAAGTGGAAAGTCCGCAAGTCGGATCCTCAATATAGCCAAAAGCAAAACGAGCCTACAAGGCAAAAATTCGACCAGCCTTAAAGCAGAACGAGCCTAACGGGCAAAAAATGCTAAGGCAGAGGGGAGGTTCGCAAGGTCGGACCACACGCCCAGAGAACGATACATCTATGGCAGAACTAGTCCGTGTGACAAAAAATGCTAAGGTGATCAAGTCGATCTCAAACAAGATACATCTATGGCAGAACTAGTCCGTGTGACAAAAAATGCTAAGGTGATCAAATCGATTTCCGACATACTAAACTCGCAAGTGTAATAAGAACCAAAGGTTCATAATACACTTGGGGGGCAACACGACATCAATAAAGCACACGGCAAACAAAGCCAAGGCTCGACAGGAGAAGAGCTAAAAGGCATCGAGACAAAGAAATGAGCATCGACATGCAATACTCATGAAAAAGCGAGCAAAGAAATAGGAATCGACATGCAACAAAAGTGTTTGACATCAAATACTTGTAAAAATTTCAGCAAAAATAACAAAAAAGCCTGGTCACGAAGATTGGCCAAATAGTTATAACATTGCTAAATCGCGAATTGTAAGTTTCCAAATCGTAACAAATTTAAGTTCAAACTACATAATATCATCAAGGTCGTTTGTCGGAATTCTCGATCGGTGGCGGCAGATCGGTGATTCAAGAATGACATTGGTTGGGCAGACGGCCAGATACACGTTAGACAAGGATAGTCCGCATGTCGGACAAAGTGCCTGCATAATCAACATCGTCAAGGCAAAACGAGTCTAAGGGACAAAAGCGAGTCTAAGGGAAAAACGAGTCTAAGAGATAATCCCAACCGCAGACATCTCATACATTCCTTCGGCGGCTACGGCATCGAAGTCAATTTCAACCGAGATACCCCAAGTTGGACATTCATCATTCCTTCCGACAACACGGCGTCGAAGTCGATTTCAACTTAGCCACACATATTAAAGTCAAGGGACAAATAATGTTGCTAAGTTAAAAAATCTGCCAGCGAGACATGGAAAATCCGTATGTCGGACTCACGGGAAGTAAGTCCGCAGGGCGATTTAAGTTCGTGAGCATTGGATGGCGGTGGCGAGATACACCTTTGACAGATCGGACGACCTCAAGAGCTCGAGATAGATCTCTGGGGCTTATGACGATACTAGAATCTCGCACCTCCACGCGGCGTCACGAGATGGTCCTCCCCGAACAAGAATAAGTGATAGCCCAAAGGTCGAATTACGGGTTGAGACATCGACAACCGACATGGTTAGAGAACCGAGACGATGGGCCCATCTCGATACCGCAAGTCGGAAAGCTTCGGAAAGTGCGGACAAAGTCCACTCTAAACACGCAGTCCATTATCCATGCATTCTTTGCATAAGTGGGTAAAACCCATATAAAAGGTGGAAAAAGCCCAAAGAGCTATCTATCAGATTTTACCCAAACCGTGGTTTAGGGTTAGTAGTAATGAACTCCTATAAATATACACTTTCAAGAACTACGTGTGACTTGATTCCTGCATAATAACGAGATATGTGAAGAATCTGAGAGAAATTTCTAGAGCTCGATCCTAAAACCACATCCAAAATCATCAGCTCGATTCAATTGGCGTTGTTAAACCTATCTCGTGAGAGTTATATTTTGTTTATTATAACATATTTACAACAAATTTTGCATCTAAAATAAGTCCATCATAACAGGCAACTATTAACGCTCCTCATTCTCTACAATGATCTTGATGAGTTTATATCAATAACAACGGATGCAGTATCATGATCAATAATATAACAATGTATCCGTTGTTATCGTTGAGATATCGTGACATAAAATTATTAAATAAAATCTAATATAAAATTAATTTGCAACTAGCTAGTCCGCAGCCGCTATCAACTTCCTCACACCCGTCGCAGAAAGTGGAAAACAACCGCATGATTTGGCAAACAAGTCGGAGAAATGGGCCCTACCGTCAATGCTTCAATAAATTTCCACTGTTTCCTCTTCTTACTCCTTGATGATCCACCGCCACCAGTAGCCACCGTCTCTCCGCTTTCCGCGGCCGGGGAAAACATCGGATTCGGGACACGACGACGACTTTGCCTCCCTTTAATAGCACTAAGCTCCATCTCCGGCTTAAACTTCACCGGTCCAAACATAAACATCCTCCTTCGAGACTTGGGCGACATCGTTGTCAGAGACGTTATGTTCACCTTCTGAACTTGACTATATACTACTGAATAATCCTTCAGAGATCTAGAAAAACTGAGTGAATCCGAACGATCTTTGCTCAATACAGAATCGATTCCATTAGTTAAGATCACCGATTGCACCGTATCTGGATAAACCGGGTCGGGTCTGCAGAAAAGGAAATCAGGGTTTCTGAGAATAAGTTCAGTTTGGGGATTTATAAACTCAAATTCAAAGGAAGACCTCGGACTCTCGATTACAACTAAGCCGCCGCCACCGTCACTTCCACCGCCGGCGACGAGAGAATGGTTGCTTTCATCATCGACCATGGAGAAGTGGCACAAAGAGAGAGTGTCGTCGTCTTCATCGTCCTCTTCTACTGTAGATTCTTCACAGAATAATGAGTCGTAGCTGTGAGAGTTTTCTTTGTTTTCCTCCATAGCTGATTAATTAGTGTGCTTTCGGAAACAAAGCGAAAATGTGAAATACTGCAAAGCTGTAGGAATGTGTTTTCATGAAGATTGAACGCAGCGGGAATTATTTATTTATACGGCGGAATTATTTTGGTAATTAATAATAGTAGTACTCCGTAAAATAGAAAACGCGGGTTTTTCTGTAGAAAGCGATTTCATATTTTTACGCCGTAAATAAAATAGGAATATTCACAAGTAACGTTTCCCTATATAGATATGTTTGTACCTAAAATTTTGAAGAGATATGCTGCTTCATTTTTTCATTTTTCTTTAAAGGTTCGAATAGGAAAGAATAACACACATTAAAAAATAATTTAATAGTTCTGAAATATATTCTCTTCCGTCTCATTTTGTTTGAGATATTTGACTTTTGAATCGCTTACGAAGCGTCTAATTAATCGGCTTCGAATTTCATTAAATGATCAATCTTTTACATTTATGTCTTTAAGTTTCACTTTATCATAACCCTAATAATATTATATCACCAACGAAATTCCAATGATTAATTGAGACTTTTAAATGCTAGCATAGTGAAATGTCCCAAACAAAATGGATTTAAAAGATATTATTACGAAATATAATATAATGTCGATGATAAGGTTTTTTAGATTTTGTGTAACGCCCGAAAACTCATGCTCCAGTGCGCATTCTTGGGGCGTAATGACCGCAGTAGCTACTTAGGCACGTCCGTCGCCCTCGCAGTGCAAAATGGATTAACCAGAGTTATCAAATCCATTATTCCTCACTTAAATACTAATCCCACCCCCACAAGCTAGCAATGTGGGATTTTGGGTCGTGACATTCTTCCCTTAGCGACCAGGCGTCCTCGCTGCGATCCTACCAAAGGTATCTAGAGGTGGCCCCCACCAACTCTAAGGTGTGGCAGCTTAGATCCGAATCCCAGTACTGGCTCGATACGATCTGTAACGCCTTGTGAAGCATGGCCTGGGTGCGCTTGCTGGGGCATAATGGACTGATAATTACTTGACTGGCCGTCTCGCTTTGGCAGTAAAATGGTTTCCTGAGTTATCAAATCCATTATTCCTCACTCTTAAATACTAATCCCAATTCCACAAGCTATGAATGTGGGATTTTGGGTCGTGACATTTGATTTTGCCTTATATTATAAGGCTTTTCCACTCCCTGTCGATATTAAATGCATTGTTTTTATTTTCATATTAAACAATACAATACTATAAACCACCTAAAAGACCATTACTACATACGTTTCATAATATAAGACATTTTGGTCATTTCATATAATTTAAGAAAACCTGATGAATGAGTTTTTTTTAATATTTCAATACAAAATATTATATTGTTTTATGGGACTAACTAATAATATTATATTCTTGAGTGTAAAAGTGAAAACAATACATTTAATATTGTACTACCTTAGTTATAAAATATAAATTAAATCCTACACTTTTAGTTTTTTCCATGATATAAGCAATATTTATTATTCTTTTCTCTATCTTATCATTAATTTATTATCAATCTAACAACTTTTCATTACTTAACAACTATTATTATTAATGATAGTCAAAAGGACATTTTAGACATTAACCATCAAATTTATGACATTCAACCACTTTCTAAATCATTGTGAAACACCTATGATGACTTATATTTCGGAACGGATGTAGTATTGTGTTGTGAGAAGGACTTATATTTTGGGACGCAATTAAAAAGCCAAAATGCCCTCTATTACGGGACAAAGGGAGTACAATATTTTATCTTGAAATACTAAAAGTAATTCATTTATAAGGTTCTTAAAGCGTGTGGGAGAAAAAAAAAACTCTATATTATGAAACGCTAAGGAGTAAGCGCCACTTAATAAATTTATATTTCTTTCTCAATTTAAGTATTATCTCCCAATTAATAATAGTACAAGTAATTTTCTTTTCCTATATATACTAGTAAATTGTGTCTTTCAGAGCTTCCATATTTTTCCATTGAATTACCTTGTTCTTTGACTATCACAATTCAAGTGACATTGAGAAGTGATATTATTTGCTTGGGATATGAGAAATATAACAACTCAGTTTAACTAATGAGGGGTACAAATGGAAAAATAATAAGTGTTGTATTGATATTTTAAAATAACATATAAATGTAAACATAACAATTTTTCAAATGTGATAGTTAAAAAAAATGAAGGAGTAATTCATACAACTGATCCTAAAATGACTTATAACAATAAATAAGTCATAAAATATAGGATAATTGATATAAAAGTGTGTGTGTTTTATCATCTGCAAGGATGAAGCCGAGAATTCAAGGTGGAATCTGCTAATTCACTATATTCAAATCAACGAGTGAGTTGAATTAAATTGATTGATGAATTAAACTGACATATATTGATTATTTGTTGTGATTATTTTGTCATTACGCCACTAACACTAGCTTTAATTGTAACGAGTACGTGTGGTGTTATGACCATAATAACAAGTGACAAATAACACGTCTATGCTCATTGATTAATTTTAGAGATTTATGTCAATCAATCGTGTTTTGCGTTAATTTACGTAGCACAAATCATTGTCAATCAAAAGAATTCATAACTTTGTAAAACTCTATTATGCATTATTTTCTAATAAACATTTTGCCGAAAAACTACCACCACATCCCTAAACAAATTCAGCCTGACGCAGAGAGATTTTATCGACTCAAACTCGCCGGATTCGTGAAACATATAGCAAGATAAGAAAAAGCAATTTTTATTATATACATCCACAAAAGATCGAACGGCTAAATCCAATCAGCAAACCTCCCTGCATCAGAATCACCCCCTAAACATATTCACCCTGCAACTAATCGACAAGGGTAATGATTTATGTACCGACCCGGTACAATTCTTTAGTACAGAAAATGAATCCTAATCATTAACTAGGGATTTTAAAAAAAAAAATTGAAATAAAACGACAGATGGATGCAAGTGTTTGTGGAGCCTCCATCATCATTCAATCGACAACCACCGATCAACTTCCTCCCACCAGGCAACCGTACGATTTAGCAAACACGTTGGAGAAGTGGGCCCTACCCTTCAATGCTTTAATCAATTTCCACTGTTTCTTCTTCTTCCTACTACCTGATGATCTACCGCCACCAATGGCCACCATCTCTCCGCCTTCCGCCACTTCATCCGCCGCCGCTGAAAACATCATCGCATTCGGAACACGAAGACGACCTTGCCTCTCTTTAATAGCACTGAGCTCCATCTCCGGCTTAAACTTCACAGGCCCAAACATAAACATTCTTCTCCGAGACTTGGACGACATCGTTGTCAGAGACGTTATGTTCACCTTCTGAACTTGATTACATACTACCGAATAATTCTTCAGAGATCTCAAAAAGCTAATTGAATCCGAACGATCTTTGCTCAATACAGAATCAATTCCATTATCTGGACAAACCGGGCCGGGTCTGCAGAAAAGGAAATCAGGGTTTCTGAAAACAAGTTCGGTTTGGGGAATTATAAACTCAAATTCAAAGGAAGATCTGGGACTCTGGATTACAACCATGCCGCCGCCGCTTCCCGCCGCCGCCGCCGGTGTTATCATCGAGCATGGAGAAGTGGCACAAGGATAGAGTGTCGTCTTCGTCGTTGTCTGAGGTAGATTCTTCATAGAATGAATTTTCTCCATTGCTGATTACTGTGTTTTGGAAGCAGAGCAAAAATGGTTTGGGATTGAAAGCAGAATGTGTGGATCGGGACTTATTTATACTAGAAATTTTGTCTAAAATGATATACGAATGTTTTTCCTAAAATGTTTACGCCGTATAATACGAAGGTTTTTTTTTTTTTTAAAACGGAATCGAAACTTTATATATTGATAATAAATGGGGTGCAAAATACAATAGGGAAATGAAATATGCACTATAAATTTGTGTAATATACTTTTCACTATGTGAGTTATTCTCGTGGATTAAAATGACTTTATATTTAAAGTGAAGCGTCCCAACAAACGAAATATGCTTGTGTATGATGTTGTGTAGGATGTTATGGAAAAATAAATAGTGGATGATCACCACTCATACATATATATATAGATAATAAAATCACAATACAATTAAATCTAAAGGTTTGATGGAGTCAAGTGATCCCAATTGGACATCCTTCCCTAATTTAGAAGGAAATCGAGCCAACAAATGACTACTACGGTTGCACTTTCTCGAATATATAAAAGCGGATGTCAAAACCTCTGTTAAATTCCAGATATCCTAAACAGAATATCTACATCATCATTTAATTTACATCGATGAATCAACATACGCATTAATTATTGGGGAATCATAAAATACTTCTCGGAATATATTTAAAACACGATCGCCATCGCTCCGGCCGCCAACGGTGATTGAATTTGTGAACATGCTAACACCCAACGTTGAATCAACAATTTATCCCTTGTGGAGACCACCCCGACTTTGGTAGTCATGGCGTCCCACACAATAACCGTGAAACAAGTTACTAACTCATTTCAATGGGGTTTACAAGAGAAGCTGTGATGTGGAATTCGAGGTAACAAATCTTTAGAGACAAGCATAAAATTAGGCTATGCAATTCTTCAAATTCATTACGATATGAAATTGCAACCTGGATTATCATTTCAGGCGGGACGCCATTCATGGCTGAATATTCACAAATTTCTCTCTTTCTAAAGGTGCTACAAAATAGAGATTGTGTAACGCTCGCTCGAGGATCTGAGCCTTATCCCGGAAGAACGCGTTGGCGGCGTATAGCATTAAATAAATCTAATATTATCGCAAGCCTCTGCGTCGTTGAATCGAATAAAAACAAACGTGAAGCTAAAAAACTCGGGTAACGTAGTAAAAGCTCACTATGAATAGAAATTAACCATACTTAAAGATGGAAATGTAACTTTATTAGATTAAAAGGAAAATACGAAACCCAAAATAAACGTAACAAGTCTCGAAAGACCAAAAGTCTACTCAAAGGTACTAAAAAGTCTATTAAATGAATAACATAATAAATAAAAGATAGGGTCTTCAATGGCGTGCGTCAAACGTCGTCATCGAAATCCTTCTCATAAACATGCTCAACCTTGTTAAATCTTCTCACCCCACAACGATAAATAAAAGAAAATGCGAAGGAGGTAAGTACAAAGTACTTAGTAAAAGTGAGAAACTATGACAACAATTATAATTTATAAAGAAAATATATTTAATCATTTAGTTATCTTTGTGTGATCGACTCAAATCAGTTCATTCCATGTCCATCAACACTGAATTGACTAAACGCTTCAACTTAACTTATCTATGTCACAACCGCACTCAAGGCACTCACGCCGTGATCCACTTTGGGACACTCTTGGCAACATATTAGCGGATCACACCAATATCCACGGAGGCTGTAATAGGTGATCTACGACGCAGAATGCCTCAAGGTGAGTCCCTCCGTGCACTTGTGGTTTTTTTTTGACCTACGGAGTTCTTCCACCTTCAGAGACAGCACACACATCGCGATATAGGCGGGTGCATCATCCAAGAGAGACATGTTGTTTAATCTTTTACTAGTCAAGACGTATTTATTAAAATGATTGAAACCACCTAAGTGTTTTAATTAATCTCCTCACAAATACTACTCTCTTCCTGTGACTCACTGACACGGACAAGCGCTAGAATTACGATATTGACGAATACTAATTCATCAAAGCACAAGCCTATCATGCTCTTCCGACGGATCCGAACTTCAACTCCCTTTAGAATACATTCGATGTTTTTAATCGAACGAATTGTAAGCTCACCCAGTGCTTGTTTATGTTTATCCAATATTAACATATCATAAATAAGTGGTTTAAAATCAACAAATATAGCTTAAACATCATTTAAGTACAAATCGGGCAATCAAGTACAGATTAGCTTGGAATGCGTCGCATTCCCCGCTTCTAAATCTCATTAAACCTCGTTGTTTGATCAACGCTAAGTGCTCATTAAGCATGAATGCGATGCATTCACCAACCGTAACCTAGGGGCTAAACAAATCAGCCGCAACAATGCATACGCAAGATTCCTGGAACGCGTGGGCATTGCACAACCGTAAACTTTCAAACAACTCAGACCACGAATGCGTACAAGATTGATAGCAATGCGACTCGCTCTAAATTCCACTTTCAACACTTAACTAATTCTAATCCGATTCTAACCCAAATCACATCGAATTAAACACCGTGAAACACGTAAAATTATATCTAATCATATCATAGCATCTATGATCCTTTGATCAACGAAAAACGATCTTTCTAGCATTACCAGTGGGACGGACCCAAGATTGGCTTTGGCGGCAAATTATACTACGGTTTTTGATTTTCGTGACATCAAAAACCTTATATAACCTTTGTCCGATTACGCTTAATTGTCTTAATACAAACTCTAATCTCGACCAAACATATTTAGTCAATTAAATTCACCCGACCTCCAAATCCCTGGCTCGTCCCTGAAAGATTACAGCTCCTTAAACATGATCTAAACCCTATAAACGAGTAATCAGATCATAGGAAGAGCCTCTTACCTTAATTGCCAAGAAACTGCAAGAAACACGCCAAGCAATGCAACAAATCATTGATCCTCAACCCCAAAACCTATGTGATCAACAAGAAACCCTAAAATCATATTTCTTGGCAAAACTAAAACTGAAAAAGCCTGAAAACTCAAGATTATCTGGTTTTCACCAGCAGGAAACTATTTTTTAGATTATTCACGCTTTTCAAGACGATCGCTTTGAC
>CM047814.1:90880829-91015080 GCA_026214975.1 Gentiana macrophylla
CATTTATGCTTGGAGTGGAGGGGATGGTATTGTTTATTTTTATTTGATCCACAAATTCCACTCTTTCGATTCCTCAATTTCGGATGCCTGTGAGCATTATTGGCCGGTCCAAAACCATAAATCTCTCTTAAGGTATTTGAATCAACCCTGAAGGTGTTGTTGTTGACAGTTGTCTCAAAACTATCATCATCTTCTTCATCTATCTTCATGTTCTTCCAAAACTCAAGAACATTTACAAAAGATATCGTTTCTAGACGATTGTTGAGTGCCTTTTCTAAACCAGTATTCTCTTGATTCTTCGTCCTATATTGATGGACAACTTAGTCAATCCACAATCTGAAACATAACTGGCAATGCTTTGACTGGTTCCAATTTGAACTTGGTCTGCCATTGATCTACTTCTCAGAAAGATATGTTGAGATTAATACTTTGAGACGAAAGGATTAGGAGATTTCGTTCACACGGTGATAAGACATAGAAAAGATATTGATCAGATGAATCTTGGTGTAGATGTATAAGCTAGTTAGTTGAATGTCAGAAAAACCATCGCTTCTCATTACTGTGCAATAAACCACGATTTGAATTGGGTTTTGTGAGATTCCGACACGTGGCCCATCAACTAACTTCATGATTTTTGTAACCGTCCGATCCACTAACTATGGTCATAAAGATCATTTTGGCGCGAATTAAGATTAACCATTAAAATGATTTGACCAGTAGACTTTCTTCAGTAGACTGATGTACTTCTTCAGTAGATTGATTTCTCAAGAGGTCTGAGATAATTGAACGGCTTCAAGCATCATCACGACAAGGGAGATCCTCAAGAGTTGTTTGACATGAGCTCAAGCATCACGACTCGACAATCTTCCAATCAAGACAAAAATTAATTTCCATGGCAACTTCATTTGTTCAAATGTCCAAATTATGTCCTTAACTTGACTTTTGATTGGAACAGTCACTGTTGAGCATCAAATAAGCTGTAAAACAAAATCAATGATTTTTGGGTACCCATATCTGTTTGGGTCCTTGATTGTTAGTGGCAAGTATGATTCTTGGTAGGTTTCCATAAGGTCTCCTTTTGAAAGTATCATACTTGGATTCATATGTGTACTCTACACTTCCATAGGATTTGTTGATAGGTTGTGTAGTAGTTACATGTGTTCTCTGGCTTTTTGGTCTGTAAATCTTCTTTGAATGATTTTGCTTGATAGAAGTAGATGCATAATCATTATAGTGCTGTTGGTTGTATACAGCTCTATATTGAGGAGTCTGCTGAGGTCTCTGCTGAGGATTTGTATAAGACCTCTGCTGAGTCCTCTGCTGAATCCTAGCATTATGATTATACTTCTTATTTCTAGCAAATGGAGCAGGAATATTCCAGTCTTCATCAGTAGGAAATAATCTACCTTTCCCCCTATGATAAGTATCCCTAGAATGATCACCATTTCTGGATTTTGGATACTTGTTCTTGGAATATTTCTGACCATTCCTTTGTGGTCCAGCAGACTTGGTAGTAGATCTGCTATCAGCAGGTCTAGAAGATACAACATTTTTCTTTTTGGATTTATTTCTTTTTCTGGATGCTGTATTCTTCTTTGACTTGTGATTGGGCCTCTTGGAAATCTTCTCAGTGGACTTCACTGCTTCAGCAACCCTTTTTGGAATTGGATTTTGTGCAGGTATAAACTTAGGACCAATCCTGGTACTAGGTTCGATGACCTTCTTTGGATCCATCCCTCTTGGATTGTTGAGTTTCAAATCCTAGGCCTGTTCTATCTCCATATGGCTTGCCAGATTTGAATGCAATGAAAGAAGAAGATGGTTCAGCAGACTCAGCTGCTACTGATGATTCAGTAGACTTGTGCTGATTCTTTTCAATCATCTTTTCTTTTCCTTTGAGATTATTCAATTCAGATTGTATTTTCCTTAGTTCATTAAGAATGGCATCCAAGGTTTCTTCACTATCAGCAATTCTAGGAGTTGAACCACAGGTGGATTCAAAATCATTATCAGTGGACGTATTGACAGAAGTAGAATTAGGTACCTCTTCTGTTTCATCATTATTTGCTGAGAGAGTGTGGTTTTAATTTCAAAGAAGACTATTCTCTTGTTGCTTTATTTTATCTTCAACAGAATCAGCTACTAGTATCAATTCCTTTTCTGCTTCATCTGAGAGATCACTTAGTGAAGGAAATCCTTTGGATTGATCATCATATGTGTTGAGGTTGATTTGCACATCATCATTGAATTGAGGTTCTGGATTTGTGTGAGAACTTGTAATCTTCGAACCTCTCATGTATTTGATCCTGAAAGTCAGATGCAATGTTTTGTAGATATTCAGTCACTGGATAGTTAAGCCAACTTCTAATTCTAGATGTATCCATGATGCAAACTTTTGAAAGTGATGTTTTGAAAGAATTTTAAAAAGACTTTACTGAAAGCACAACAAACTGGATAACTTCAGAACAGAAGCTCTGCTCCGATACCAATTGTTGGTCCCTTGGAAAGGCTTGGATAAGTTTAGAGGGGGTGAATAAACTTATCACTAAAAACTCGGAGTTAAAACAAACTCAGTAAGTTTCAAAGAGTTCATCGATGTCTCAAGATCTGATGATTCAATAGAGTCTTTGATGTCTTAGTAGCCTCATCGACTCAAGTTTCATCAATATGTTGCAAAGGGAAATATAAGAGTATAAGCCTTTTAAATATGTTGTGCTTGTGTTAAACCAAGTATTGAATACTCAAGAGTGACTTGTGTGTATGTGAGTCGGTGTGAAGGAGTGAATATGATAAAGATTAAAGTGCACTAAGTAAATAAGACACATAATTTTTTATAGTGGTTCCAGGTGGTGTAATCCTGTCAGTCCACTCTTCTCCTGTGGTGTTGGAGGAAATTCACTAAAGATCTTTGATGTAGCTGTTACAAAGATTCCTAAGTTGTTTGTCCTTCACCAATGACTATGGCTTCACAAACTACAAGAAACTTGAATAAGGTGGTATTGCTCCTCCAAGCTTCTCCACTGGTCCTTCAAGGGTAGAATTGCCTCTTCACCAGTTCCACCACAAACACAGTCCTTCACACTCCAAAGTGCTTCACTGCTCTAGTAGCAGATTGTAAAAACAAGATTTGAATCAACTAAGTGATTCTGTCTTGGCTTGATTGATCAAGGGGGTGATCAAGAACCTCAGGAACTTCAAGTGATTGACTTGATGTAACTTGATAGCTTATGTCTTGTTACACTTGAAGTT
The DNA here is from genome assembly GCA_026214975.1 of Gentiana macrophylla. Classification (NCBI taxonomy): domain Eukaryota; kingdom Viridiplantae; phylum Streptophyta; class Magnoliopsida; order Gentianales; family Gentianaceae; genus Gentiana; species Gentiana macrophylla. The sequence goes on from CM047814.1 coordinate 90,884,079, forward strand.
AATTCTAGATCTTGCAATTTCAACTTTTCAGAGAGTATTGTTCTTGATTTAAGTTCAAGGGGTATGCAACACTCTGTAAATTTCTTGATCTTTCTGTTGAAGAGCATTCTTTTAATTTTATCTTCAAGGATTTTCCTTTCTGTGTTTTTTTATTTTATTTCTTCTTATTCTTTTCTTGTATAATCTGATCAGGAGTCTTATATTTATAGTCTCCAGTCCTTGAAAATAGCCGTTGCTTTTGTCCTTTTTGGCTTCTGATGGATGACAATCAATCCTGGTATCGACATCGTCGATCTGCTTTTTGTCAGCTTTCCAGGCTGTTCCATTTGACTTCTGAATCTCTCCAACGTCTCTTTAATCTCAGCCATTCATCTTAAAAAGTAGTTAAAAGTCTCTTTCCATCGAGTCTTGATCAGATAATGTATCTGTATTTATCGCAGAGTGTTTTACAAGGTCTGTGAGGTCGATTAATTTATCTCCATTAATATATGATAAATCACATATTAATCTTTTATATCTAACTTTATTTGATTAAGTTAGATAACACCATTTCATCTTATAACTAAGTTCCAGTTCTTCAATCAACTTTTAGGAACTCAGACCTTCATCCATAGGTATATATGATCAATTTAGGTCACCACAAACTTGCCTAAATTTAAATCACATATCCTTATCCTTAGTTACTAAGTTTGGATCCTTAGCCTTCAATAACTAAGTTTGAAACCTTAGCCTTCAATTCTCAAGCATCTGCTTGGTCCCTACGAAGTCTCTCGACCTCTCAAGAGTCTGGCCGTTAAGTCTGGCCGACCTGCAGACAGATCCTCTCGACCTATGAAGTCTCACTGACTCTACTCGGTGGACTTCAAAGATGATCTTGTTTGATCAAACCTATACAAGGATCAAACTCTAGTAAATCCTATACATCATATCTAGAAATCTTTTTGCCTTTGCATACTATAACAGCTAGTAAGACACTCATCACCAAAACCTGAGGATTGTTAAAATGATGTACAACAATTCTTCATAAAATTCTTTTTATTAAACATTTGTCCAACAGTTTATAATTAGGGTATATCGGTCTTTTTGACTACAATTTTGTCCTTTATGCAACATTTTTTAAAAGTTGTCATATTCTCTAATTTTGTAAATACTTTTGTCCTTGTGCCTCATTACCTCTAATATTTAATGTGTATGAATAGAGTTGTGAAATTAAATAACTGTGTTGTTGTAAAATAGGGATATGTATTATTTTATATTATTTTAAGGATAAAATTTAGTGCATCTGCTACTAATGCCAAACCCCAACAAAACAATTGATCCTTCCACTCCGGCGCCAACCTCTAGGGTTTTAAATCGGCGAGAATAAATGAGTATTAGCTTGTCTTTGTACAGCTCCAAACACTCCTTATACAGTGATTTTTTTATGTTTATTAATAAAATATCCGGTTTCGACAAAAACTATGTTATTAAGAAAAAAAGGCTTATTTGTAATTTGACAAGTTTGAAGGGGCTATTTATGTAATTACAATAAGTTCAATTTTTTTTTAACCTTTGTTCCTCGATCTGTTGTGTTTTGCATTTGTTTATGCAATTTCATATTCTGAAAAGTTTAGTTTGTTCATCTCTTAAAAAAAGGTTAGTCCCGTTTTTACAAATTCATGTTAGTATCTTACTCTGTCCCCGATTCTGTGGTTTATGATGATAAGTTTTTAGTAATGTGGTAAGATTTATGAAATCATAGCTACAGCTCGATTGAATAACAACAGAAATTAGGAACAGTAACATGAAGGAAATAAGAACAGTGACACTGAGAGAAGATGAAAGAAAACTTTTTATTGAATCAGTATATTCAGAATATAAATTACAATATGACTGTGTATCATCTTATATACTAGTTAGATGTATTGTGAGTTGGTTGGAGGTAGTTGTAACCCCTAGTTGGTTGATAACAAACTCCTAACTGCTTCTGTGTGTAGGTGTTTGATGTATTGCCTCTAAGAACAAGTTGGACTGTGTTTATGTTCAGTTTGTTGCTGCTGTAACTTCAACACTCCCTCTAAAACTGAACATTTTGGTTGATAGATATTGATAAGGGGATAATAACTGAGTAGTGACTGAAGTCTGGATTTGTCCAAGGGTTTTGTAAATAAATCTGCAAGTTGAAGCTCTGTTGATACAGGTAGAGGTTTTAGGAGGCCTTGCTGATATCTGTCTCTTATTACATGACAGTTTATCTCTATGTGCTTGGTTCTTTCATGGAAGACTGGATTCTGAACTATATATTATGCAGATTTGCTGTCACAGAATAAGGGAATAGGTCTATTATGTTTAATGTTGAATTCTGCAAGTAAATAAGTGAGCCACTGTAATTCACAGGATGCCATAGCCATTGCTCTATATTCTGCCTCTGAAGAAATTCTGGATGCAGTGGTTTGCTTTTTTGACTTCCAACTTATGAGTGAATCACCAAAGAAAACAGAGAATCATGTTACAGATCTTCTTGTGTCATTGTATCTGGCCCAATCTGAATCAACAAAGCACTTTAGTTCTAGATTGCTTTGAGATGGAAAGAAGATACCTTGGCCAGGGGACTTCTTTAGAAATTTGAGCAGTTTGTGAGCTGCTTGAAGCTGTAATTCTGTTGGTTTGTCAAGGTATTGACTGAGCTGCTGTGTGGCTTAAGTGATGTCTGGCCTTGTCAATCCTAAGTATAGAAGTTTACCTATTAAGCTCCTATAGTAGCTGTTGGATTTTAATGGTTCTGAATCTTTGTTGTGTAGATTGATGGAAGTGTCCATAGGTATTTCACTAGGCTTACATTCTGTATATCCATATTCTTCTAACAATTCCATTCAGTATTTTCTTTGAGATAGCACAATCCCTTTCTTTGATCTGGCTACTTCCAAACCTAAGAAGTATTTGAGATCTCCAAGATCTTTTATACCAAATTTATCATTCAGGAAGCTCTTCAACTGCTTGATTTCTTCCATGTCAGGACTTGTTATAAGCACATCATCCACATATACTAAAACAGCTACAAAGGACTCATTTGAACCTATAATGAACAAACTGTAATCTTGTTTGGACTGTCTGTACCCCCTCTCAAGCAGGGCTTGTGTTAGCTTGATGTTCCATTGCCTACTTGCTTGTTTCAATCCATATAGAGACTTAATAAGCTTGCAAACATGACCTGGTTCTGCCTTGAAACCCTGAGGTACTTTCATGTAAACTTCTTCTGTCAAGTCTCCATGTAAGAAAGCATTGTTCACATCTAACTACTGTAAATTCCAGTTCTTGGCTGCTGCAATTGCAAGTAGTGTTCTTACAGTTGTTAATTTGGCTACAAGTGAGAATGTGTCCAGATAATCCAGAATGTGTCCAGATAATCCAGCCCCAATTGTGTGTAGCCTTTGGCTACAAGTCTTGCTTTGTACCTTTCTATGGATCCATCAGATTTCCTTTTGATCCTATACACCCATTTGCAGCCTATTGTTTAATTCCCTTTTGGTAGAGGTACTGTCTCCCATGTGTTTGTTTGTTGGAGAGCTTTGATCTCATTGTCCATAGCTGTTCTCCATTCTTGATGTTTCACTGCTTCATTGTAGGCTTTTGGTTCTGCTGTAACTTGAGTACTGAAAACATAAGATTTGTAAGCAGTAGATAAGTGGTCTAGTGTATCTACTTTTGCCATAAGATGAGGGGAAGTATGTGTGGCAATATTATGACACATAAAATCATTAAGATAAGATGGTACTCCTCTATTTCTAGAAGACCTTCTTACATTTGGATCCTCATTTGCAGGAAACTCTTCTACATAATCCAGAAAGTTTACATCATCAACATGATCAATGATGTCATGATCATGATCTTGATTATTTAACTGATCATGTAAAGGACTTTCAGGATCAGGAGAAGGAGGTGCTTGTGGAGGCATAAAAGTAGTATCAGAAGCAGATGAAATATCTTGATCAAAAGGAATAGGCAGGGGTAAATTCTGGATATTACCTGATGCTGTGCCATCCTTATAAGGAAAAGAAAATTCATGAAATACAACATCTCTTGCAACAAAAATCTGTCTATTCTGAAGGTTTAAAAGATAAAAACCTTTCACATTTGGTACAGTCCCTAAATAAACAGATTTGATTCTTCTTTTTTCAAATTTATTATTGTCATGATGTAAATTGTAATCATAAGTCAAACAGCCAAACACTCTGACATTGTTATACTTAGGTTTTTAGAATACATTAATTCATAAGGTGTTTCGTTGTTTAGCAATGGAGAAGGAATGATGTTTATCAAATTTATAGCATGTAGAACAAAGTATGACCAGTAAATCAAGGGCAAATCAGACTGAAATCTCAAACTCCTAGCAACATTAAGTATGTGTTGATGTTTCCTTTCAACTACACCATTTTGTTGGGGAGTTTTGATTACTGATGTCTGATGTATAATTCCTTGAGAAGCATAGAAATCAAGCAAGTCAAATTCTAAACCATTATCAGTCCTTAAACATTTCACTGTTTTATTAAACTGAGTTTGAATTAACATACAAAACTGTTTGACAAGATTTCTGACTTCTCCTTTTGACTTCAACATGAAAATCCAACAAAATCTACTGTAATCATCAACAACTGTAAGGAAAAACCTATGACCATGAATACCAACTACTCTATATGGACCCCAAATGTCCATTTGAACTAAATCAAAACATGATTTTGAAACAGAAACACTTAAGGGAAAACTAAGCCTAGACTGTTTAGCCATAGGGCAAACATCACAATTGTGTCCTTCTGGAACTTGTATATCAGTATGTTCCTTTTGTAAAACTTTCAGCCTTTGATCAGAAGCATGTCCAAGCCTGTAGTGCCATATTAACTGCTGATTGACAGATGAATGTACATGGTTCACAACATGTAAACAACAAGAAGTATCTGCTTTTGGGATGTACAGGCCTTTGACCAAATTAGCTGAACCAATCCTCTTCAGGCTTATTATATCCTGAATTACACAGGAATCCATAAAGAACTTAACATTATAAGCTCTAGACCTAATAAGTTTGTTGGTAGACATCAAATTGCAATGAAAAGCAGGAACACATAAGACATTGTCAAGTATTAAATCAGGATTAATCTTAACTTGACCATTATGAGAAACTCTTATGTCATTACCATTTGGTAAACTTACAAATTTATCAAAAACAGCCTCATAGGAACTAAACAGATCCTTATTAAAAATAATATGATCAGTGCACCACTGTCCACTATCCAATCAAGACAAGTAAAATATTTAGACAAACCCGACTCCATAGGGCCAAAATTAGTTGAAAGAACAACAGAATTCACAGAATTGTATCCAGTTTCTACAGCTTCTTGTGAATTAGAATGTGGCACAGAACCTGCTCTCAGAATGTTCAAGATTTGCTGATATTGTTCTTGAGCAACAGGTGCCTGAAGATTTCCTATCTGATTCTGAGAATTCTGGACTGAAACATCATCTGAAGCTACATTATTAACCATGGATCTGCCCCTCCCTCTACCTTTGAAATTTGCAGGAAAACCATGCTTCTTATAACACCTATCTATGGTGTGCCCTTGCATACCACAAAAAGTACATTGGGGTTTTTTACTTCCATTATTATAATTATTCCTGAAATTGTTATTGGAAGAAGACTGCATTTGATTTTGAGCCACTACAGCCTGATCAAAAACTCCAAAAACATTATCAAGATTATTAACAGCATGAACAAAATTACCATAATGCTGCTGCCTTTCTTGTTTTAGGGCCATTGAAAACACATTCTTAACAGTTGGAAAAGGGGAGATGAGCAGAACCTGTGATTTCATTGTACTTAAACTTTCATTTAGGCCTTTCAAGAATCGAATTACATGATGCCTTTCATTATGTTCTTGATACCACTTTTGACCGCAATTACATGTAGGAGGAGGAGTCAATGACACCAACTGATCCCAAAGGATTTTAAGCTTTGCAAAATATTCTGAAACTGAAAGATCTCCTTGCTTCATACCTTTAATTCCATCCATCAGATCTGAAATCTTATATGCATCTCCTCCACCTTATCTGTCAGCAAGATCATCCCAAATCTCCTTCGCTGTTTGATAATTCATAACACTCTGAGCTATATTCCTTGAAACTGCATTGCCAAGCCAAGCTTTAACCATACTATTGTTCTGTCTCCAAAGAGATTCATAGGCATCTCCAGCAGGAGGAACGGGGACAGAGCCATCAATAAAACCAAGTTTATTCTTGGAAGAAAGAGCATTACGCATAGCAGTTTTCCAACTATGATAATTCGATTCATCAAGAACAGGTTGAACCAAGATAAAAGCAGGACTCTCACCAGGATGAAGAATCAGATCTGAAGGAATGGGATTTTGAGGATTTTCCATGACAAATTGCCAGAAAATGATAAAACAGAGGAAAAACAAAATCATATGCGTATTCGAAGCAAGAACAAGAATCAAAATCAATGCGGAAGCATCATAGCTCTAATACCATGATGAAATCGTAGCTACAGCTCGATTGAATAACAACAGAAACTAGGAACAGTAACATGAAGGAAATAAGAACAGTGACATTGAGAGAAGATGAAAGAAAACTTTTTATTGAATCAGTATATTCAGAATATAAATTACAATATGACTGTGTATCAGCTTATATACTAGTTAGATGTGCTGTGAGTTGGTTGGAGGTAGTTGTAACCGCTAGTTGGTTGATAACAAACTCCTAACTGCTTTTATGTGTAGGTGTTTGATGTATTGCCTCTAAGAACAATTTGGACTGTGTTTATGTTCAGTTTGTTGCTGTTGTAATCTTCAACAAAGATTTCACAATCTTCTCATTTTCATGTAGCATATGGTAAGATTGTGGTAAGATTTTTGTTTGTGTCTCGAATCTTTGCATATTTTTAGCATCAGCTAACAAGAATATTTTAGATTTTAGATTTCTCTGTGCAGTTTCCCATTACATACCTTTATTTTGCTCATTTTAGCATCAGCTAACAAGAATCTGATTAGATTTTAGATTTCTCTGTGCAGTTTCCCATTACATACTTTTATTTTGCTCATCAGCTAACAAGAATATGATAAGATTTTAGATTTCTCTGTGCTGTTTCCCATTAGATGCTTTTATTTCGCTCAAAATATTTTGGCTTCGCACCAGTGCATTTGCTCCTCGTTTAATAGGCCTTTCATTCTTAATACTCTTGAAACCACTTTAAGATCTCCATTTCTTGTCTTTAACTTCCTTTTTCTCTAGCAGTTTCCTGATCGCGGACGAAGTTTTTTTTATCTTCTTTTCCTTGCCAAAAAAAAAACCAAAAAAAAACAGGGCAATAACTAAAGGAAATTTGTGGCTTTATGATGTACCCAACAATGACATTATGTTTGTTGCTTGCTTAAATCTGAAATTACTGAATCAATACGTTGGATTCATTGAAAAATAAAAAGATTAAACTCTAATTAATTATAGGCTAAGTCGAAGGTGAATTATCAGCTATGTTAAAGGATTAAATTCACAATATCACTTTTAGTTACAAATCATTAGATCTTGGCTTAATTTTATGCTGTGTCCGTGTGTAGTATCTCCTCTATGGCTGCGTACATTGATAATATATACTTAAAGAAATAAAATCAATCTATACGCACGAGTAACAAAACATGTTTTTTCGGCACTGATCCTGACGGGTTTACATCATGATCATTAAGGCCAACATCATTACTAATTAATCTTATCATAATCTTGTTAGTTGATTCTTATCATATTCAGATTCTAGTAAACATATGGGTTTTTTTTTTTTTTTTTTGGTTGTGTTTTAATCAAAAGGATAAAAGTCATGTTTTAAGATTTTAGATCTGCTCTTTTTTTTTTAGTAACATATGATGATTATAACACGTTTATATTAGATCTAATGCATATGGTATGATAGATAAGTTAAATCTACTAAAGCATGGCATCTTACAAAAATGCTGTAATAAAAAGCCTTGCTATAAAGGCAATAGATTTGGTGTTGTTTGGATCTTCTTTGTTTTAGATCTTAACAAAAAGAAAATATATTTTAAGGGTGGTTTAATGTTGACACATGATGTATTCTTCAAGAATGATTTTGACATATTAAAACTTTATCCGATAAAGTTATTTACTTGTCAACCAGGATGAATATTCAAAGCATAATCATCATAGAAGCCACAATCAATAAATTTGATAATTTTATGATAGAAGACTATGGTGATGAGTATAGAGGAGGATTTCATGTTAAAACAACACAGAAACATCGATGTAGTCCGAAATCTACGGTATGTTTCATTATGATTATTTATATTTTAGCACCTATCATTTAGTATATAACCAGGGGTGCCCCTGTGAAGGGCGAAGCGCCAAGCCATGTGGCGCTTTTCAAAATCAATGAATTTAAAGTACTTCACTAAATTTTGACATAATATTATATATATCTCAGTATTTATATGAGCAAAGGAATGTATTACCTAAATGTTTAAGACTTAAGATACTGTATACGTGACTTTGGTTTCAATCTTCATATTTCAATAATTTTTGTTTTTTTAAACTAGGACTATGAAAGAATAAGTAGGTTTTTTTTTTTAAACTAGGACTATGAGCCAAATAAGTAGGTTTTTTTTTTCCTTCCAAACCCACTTATCATGCACGCAATTGCTTTTTTTTTATTTTTATATATATTTTGGTACTGTTTTTTTTCGAAAGGCGAGGGCCAAAATTTTTCTTTTCGCCCCGAGCCTAAATTTGGACAGGGACGCTCATGTATATAACTAATTAAACAATGTATTGCCTTTCTATATGAGCAGCATAAAACCGGTTCTTTATATCTTCATGCTTCATGCCACGCATTCTTCCTCTAAAATTCCTCGAAAGAAAGAAGTCAGTCAAGAGTCAGGGAAACGTATGCTATGTTATCCGATCATATGAGCTATAAAGGTTCAATTTTTGCGAGAAAATATTCTAGATTTTCAGTTGCAGACCTCGACAATGGCCACTGGTGTATTGACAATCAAAGGATTAGAAGACACGCTCATAAATATGTTACGCAACTGCACCAAAATCTCTTCCCTGAAGAAAATACATGCCCAAATAGTTAAATTGTCGTTGTCCCAGAGCAATATCTTGGTGACGAAAATGGTGAATATTTGTGATATAGTTTCTTTGCGCAGCGGATGGATCACGATTTACAAATTACAATACATAAATAAATGATCTAAATTCCTACAAGGGGGTTTAGTATGTCTTACCAATAGCAGAGAGAGAAGCCAAGATCTTCCAATGTGTTCTCCAAACGGTGGTTGGTGGACACCAATTCTTGGTACTAGAACCTCCTTGATATGCTTCCAAGAAAAAACTACAAGTTTTTCTTCAACCAGAAACCCAAGACAAAATACAAGTTTTTCTCTCTATTTTTGTGTGTGTATGTCAAAAAAAAACCTTCTCCTATGTCTTGGAAGAACTCTCTTTATATAGGAGAGTAAATCCTTGGCCTCCAAGTTTCTAATTAATTAAATAAATAATTAAAAAGAAATCACAATAAAAGATAATTCCATTTATAAAAAATTGTGATTAATCAATCAATCAATTACAAATCAAATTATCTTTTATTAATTAATTATTTAACTAGTAAATAATTAATCACACAAGAAAATCAATTCGTGCACTTTATGACATGGGAGGCGCCACACCTGGGTTTTAGCCCACGAAAAATGCTTTTTCACAGTATTATATTATTTAGTCAACTAAATAATATTTAGATATCAATTAATTGGCCAAAATTTAATTATCAATGGCGCCCAACAACAAAAAAAAAATACCCGAATTACAGGAGCCACATTAGGGACCACGGGCCTATAACCAAGTAAATTTCCAATAATTAAGTAAAATATTCATCGAATGAATATTCATACTTAAATTATTAATTCCGGGATTACGCCACCATAAACCCGAAACTGAACTCTACCAATTATAGATATATACTTACACTCAACCTTATGAGTAAATAAGCATCCACTGATATAATCTGTAACATCCCAAAATTTGAGGATCTTTTCCATAATGTTTATTCACTTGCATTATAAACTAAATATTTCTGATGTGACGCATTTAGCAAATTTATGATGGTTTTCATCATAAAAAAAATTATATATATGATGATTAATGTCTAAACTTATAAAATAAATATAATGTATGTACATTGTCATGTATCGTAAATATTTCCCCACGTTGTTTGGGAGATAAATTTTATATTTTGAATTAATCCTAAATGTTTCATTACCATAAATATCTTGAGAAAACGGTTTGACTACATTTATACATCACATGTTTTTAAATTTTTTTTTTTGTTGTAGCAAAGGATTAGAAGTGTTCAAACACCAAAACAAATATCGGATTATTATTATTTCCCAGTACTACGTAGGATGGATTTTTATAGAATATATTTTTATATATTTTGCCAACTGTAATTTTATATCATGACAAATCTTTCAATCACCTGCCTGAATTTTTTTTGCACTCTTGTATTTCACATGGCTCATAAGTCAAAATTTTCATAAATGATAGAAAATTAATGAAAAGTTATTTTACCCACCTGAATAATGCAATAGTTTATTTTTGTATAATTCATGCACCTTTGACCATAAATTAATTTGAGAATAAATGAGTGTTGGCATGAATCATTCCTAGCAATATTAAATGGGGCTTGAATATTTGCCAATCAATAATAAATGTAGTAGGAGGTTATGAGAATTCTTCCACTATATATATACTCCTCATACCATTGGAAGTATTAGTCTAGCTACACTACTTTTCCCTCAAAATTAAGAAGTTGGTGGCTTAAATGAAGGACGTACATTGTTGGTGGCTTGTGTGTATTAAAAGGCTGGACTAGGTTGCTCGAGTGTCTCGAGAATTTTGTCTATAGAACACAACTCCGGTGGTGTCAGGTGAGTTCTTATTTTACGTAAAAGCCAAAGTGTGTTTTTATCAAAGTATTTTAATTGAATATATTATCGATATATATACATATGTAATATATATTTTGTTTAACAAGGATTCAAGAAATCTTCTCACTTTAAACGTATTAGCGTGATGAAACGAATATTGTGCAAATGTCATTGCATGTCCCATCTTTGTGACATGGTACCGTACTATCCGTTTCGCGCGGTATGGTATATCGTACTCATACCTTTCCTGCTTCGGCGGCACTGCTTGATCCTGCTTGCTTGCTTGCTTGATGGGCCCGCCGAGGGTTTCACACCGGGTTAGGCTGCGTGGCCGGGCTGTGACCGCGGTTGTGGGACTGAGGCAAGTGGACTCTCCGTAAGCCCCCAGGAGATTGGGTGTCGGAAGGGCGGACTCCACTATAAAAATTACTTGTTGTGGATATAAGGTGAGTGAAACGGGAGTCATAAGGCAGAGACTATCGTATCAGCTGTATCGATGTCTAGTAAAGGAACTTAAGGAATTGACGGATTTGCCTGTACTTGCTTGACTTGAAAAGGGTGAACAAAACTTTGACAAGTAATCTCTCGTTTAAATATATATTCGTATATACTTGACATGAATTTTCTTAATTTGAAATATTAACCCGTTTAAGATTTTAAGGATTGGTATAACTGGTATATAATAAAGTTGTTTCTAAATGTAACACTCTCACACACGGCTCATACCAGCCTTTTGCTGACGACTCTCTTTTCTTGTCCTTTTGTTCGTGTTGTTTTTCTTTTATGTGTAAATAAACCAGGTAGTGCATCCAGAGAAAAGAAATAAAGGTGACCGACGAGATTGGTTAAAAGGATAATATTCTTGGTACGAGATGACGAAGATCACTATGCATTTCTTTTAGCTAGTTAAATGTTATGGTATTCTTAAATGTTGTAATTTATTTAATAAATCAATAATGTAGAAATGTACACTTACTTATTGATCAATAAAACATTGGGGTTTTAGTGAAGTATTTGCGATAACATCGCAGTCTGCTCCTAGAATGATCCCAGTGGACCTAGGGGTCGGGAGCGGGCCGTTACAGGTGGTATCAGAGCCAGGTTAATTTCCTTAGGTGTAGAATTAAGAATTAGGACCAGTTAGACTAAATGATTTAGTCTAGCCAAAAGGGGATTCCCAAGTTATTGAGATATCAAGAAATTAATGGATAAGTGATGTTCATGGATAGATTCGGCGCTTTCCTTTGAGACCGTCCCCTATTGCTATCCTTAAAGTCTTGTATTTTGTAGGAGTATGGCACCTTGTACTAGGAGCAATCAAAATCCAACCTCTAGCAACGGCCAAGAGTTGGTTGGTCAATCACTAAACACGAGTGACATTCAAGTTGTTGTGCAGGAAACCATTAAAGCATTACAAAGTGAAAGTAATATTTTTAGGGAATTCCTTCAACTTCAGCCACCCGAGTTTGATGGTTCTTTGGGTCAAGAAGAAGCCGCTGAAGAATTTATATTAGATTTAGAAAATATTTACGAAGCTTATAATTGCTCAGATGAGATGAAGATAAGATTAGCCACTTTCCGTTTAAGGAAACAAGCTAGGGAATGGTGGCATGGTGTACGTGAAAATTGGGCTAATCAAGGTTTAATGTGGGAATGGGGTCAGTTTACAGAAGAATTTTATTGCAAGTATCGCCCAAAATGGATGTGTGAGAGATGGGAGAATTCTTTTATCAACCTGAAACAAGAGAATATGACGGTGCAAGAGTATGCACATCATTTTGAAAGGCTATCGAAGTATTGTCAACGACTCATTGATACTGAGGATCATAAGATTTCAAAATTTATTATGGGTCTCAAGGAAAAAGTACAAACATTTCTTGTCGTGGTCCCATGTACTTCATATGAGCAAGTGGTTGAAAGAGCGATCAAGATCGAGATGTGTCAAAAGCAAGAGGAAAATGAAGATAAGAATATTCTTGACGAGACATCTCATGGAATATATGACTCATGTCAAGAATTAGTTCCCGAACTTAATATCAACACAGAGGATGAGATAGAACTAAGAGATCACAAAAGAACATTTACGGAAAGACCAAGGATACCAAAATCTACCAAAGTTCATGAGGAGTCAAGGAAGGAAATGAAAGTGAATTATTGTTATTTCTGTAACAGGACTGGGCATGTTGAGAAAACGTGTCGTCTAAAGCTCGGACAATGTACGTCTTGTGGAAAGGTAGACCATTTTGCTCGTAACTGTAAGAGGAAGAAAGGAACCACAAAGACCATTAATTTAATTGCTCCGAGAATGAGGCAAAATAGAGGCAAGACTTTCAAGCTAGTTGGCACTAGAAGATGAAGGTACAAGAGTTAGTAAAGAATACTGAAATTCGAGGACGAATTTCTTTTTAAGGGGGGGAGAACTGTAACATCCCAAAATTTGAGGATCTTTTCCATAATGTTTATTCACTTGCATTATAAACTAAATAATTTCTGATGTGACGCATTTAGCAAATTTATGATGGTTTTCATCATAAAAAAAATTATATATATGATGATTAATGTCTAAACTTATAAAATAAATATAATGTATGTACATTGTCATGTATCGTAAATATTTCCCCACGTTGTTTGGGAGATAAATTTTATATTTTGAATTAATCCTAAATGTTTCATTACCATAAATATCTTGAGAAAACGGTTTGACTACATTTATACATCACATGTTTTTAAATTTTTTTTTTGTTGTAGCAAAGGATTAGAAGTGTTCAAACACCAAAACAAATATCGGATTATTATTATTTCCCAGTACTACGTAGGATGGATTTTTATAGAATATATTTTTATATATTTTGCCAACTGTAATTTTATATCATGACAAATCTTTCAATCACCTGCCTGAATTTTTTTTGCACTCTTGTATTTCACATGGCTCATAAGTCAAAATTTTCATAAATGATAGAAAATTAATGAAAAGTTATTTTACCCACCTGAATAATGCAATAGTTTATTTTTGTATAATTCATGCACCTTTGACCATAAATTAATTTGAGAATAAATGAGTGTTGGCATGAATCATTCCTAGCAATATTAAATGGGGCTTGAATATTTGCCAATCAATAATAAATGTAGTAGGAGGTTATGAGAATTCTTCCACTATATATATACTCCTCATAGCATTGGAAGTATTAGTCTAGCTACACTACTTTTCCTCAAAATTAAGAAGTTGGTGGCTTAAATGAAGGACGTACATTGTTGGTGGCTTGTGTGTATTAAAAGGCTGGACTAGGTTGCTCGAGTGTCTCGAGAATTTTGTCTATAGAACACAACTCCGGTGGTGTCGGTGAGTTCTTATTTTTTACGTAAAAGCCAAAGTGTGTTTTTATCAAAGTATTTTAATTGAATATATTATCGATATATATACATATGTAATATATATTTTGTTTAACAAGGATTCAAGAAATCTTCTCACTTTAAACGTATTAGCGTGATGAAACGAATATTGTGCAAATGTCATTGCATGTCCCATCTTTGTGACATGGTACCGTACTATCCGTTTCGCGCGGTATGGTATATCGTACTCATACCTTTCCTGCTTCGGCGGCACTGCTTGATCCTGCTTGCTTGCTTGCTTGATGGGCCCGCCGAGGGTTTCACAGTCGGGTTAGCTGCGCGTCGGGCCTGTGACCGCGGTTGTGGGACCTGAGGCAAGTGGACTCTCCAGAAGCCCCAGGAGATTGGGTGTCGGAAGGACGGACTCCACTATAAAAATTACTTGTTGTGGATATAAGGTGAGTGAAACGGGAGTCATAAGGCAGAGACTATCGTATCAGCTGTATCGATGTCTAGTAAAGGAACTTAAGGAATTGACGGATTTGCCTGTACTTGCTTGACTTGAAAAGGGTGAACAAAACTTTGACAAGTAATCTCTCGTTTAAATATATATTCGTATATACTTGACATGAATTTTCTAAATTTGAAACATTAACCCGTTTAAGATTTTAAGGATTGGTATAACTGGTATATAATAAAGTTGTTTCTAAATGTAACACTCTCACACACGGCTCATACCAGCCTTTTGCTGACGACTCTCTTTTCTTGTCCTTTTGTTCGTGTTGTTTTTCTTTTATGTGTAAATAAACCAGGTAGTGCATCCAGAGAAAAGAAATAAAGGTGACCGACGAGATTGGTTAAAAGGATAATATTCTTGGTACGAGATGACGAAGATCACTATGCATTTCTTTTAGCTAGTTAAATGTTATGGTATTCTTAAATGTTGTAATTTATTTAATAAATCAATAATGTAGAAATGTACACTTACTTATTGATCAATAAAACATTGGGGTTTTAGTGAAGTATTTGCGATAACATCGCAGTCTGCTCCTAGAATGATCCCAGTGGACCTAGGGGTCGGGAGCGGGCCGTTACATAATCACTACATAAGGACTAAACCCTCCATAGACTGTCCATTCTGAGTGGGAAGTCTCCGTGAACCTGACTCAGAATATCTTATCATTATTTACCATTAACCCCCTGGTGATTAATTAGTTCACATATCTGACTAGTAGCTAATTAGTCTAACATGAACTGGGCCCATCGATCATTTTCTTAGGGCTAACAAATAAGGGTACTGTCTCGCTACTTCCCGCAGGAATCAATTGATTCCATGTCTGTGAAAAACAGAACTACTCACTTATCAGGGAATAGTGTCAACGAGAAGTGACTTGGATCACATATCAAAGTGATCCGTAACTAACACATCAAACACTACCCCAAGACAAGCAGCATCCTGTGATCACCTTAGGAAGGTCAATCCATATATGATCATCTAATGATTTAATAAGATTTCCTGATTACGGAATTATATCAAGAAATACAGATTAAATCGGTCCAGTCCTATATGAATGCCATCATATATAAATGCCCCACTTAGGTACCTTCTACCGACAGTCCGGATAAGACTATCACACCCTAAGGTGTTCTGGGCACATTATTGGTGTTTTAATCATGAGACCCTAAACTCTGATTAAGTTCACCACGGACTAACAGTTCAAGTATATCACCACTAACTCAATCCTCACGTGCATGCCATACACTGAGTTAAGTGGTTACATACTGATATATTTAGGGTTTGCAGTAGTGTATACTTTATAAGCACATAGCAAATAATAAGATGAATAATAAAATCTGTCATAAAAAACAATTACATAAATTGTCTTTCGGGCACTACATCTAACAATGTCGTATCCCACGAGGAATCAATCGAGTACCGAAATCTTTCTCGGACTTAGTTTAGGTTAATCGATGGTGAAACGAGTTGCAATTAACACTAATGCAAAATATAAACTAAAGATATCAAGCAAAATATAAACTAAAGATATCTAAGGAAGGAAACATGGCATGATCAAGATCCAATCCCGCTATCAATAACACTACCCCTACTGCCGGTATTTTTTACTTTCAGAATTAAACTCATTTAGTTCAGTGATTTACTAATCTGTAAAATCACTTATTTAAAAAATGAGCTACAATACCCTTATTTAAAAATTCGAGGTTTTACAAAAATATACCAAGTTAGTGTATTAGGGCACCTCCAACCATTTCCACCATTTTTACACCATTTCACCAAAATAGGGTTTATTAAACTGAGGACAATGAAGGACATTAAAAAAAAGGGTTTATCGTTAAAAAGTACAATTTGAATAAGAAATATGGAAAAAGGATAATGAAATTTTTTTTTCCGTTAAAAAGGACATGTTCTTATTCCACTGTGATAGTGAAACATTATATTTGAGGTCAGTTCCAATACAGGAAACAGTGGATTTGGGGTTATGAAAAATGGATTTGTCCTTATCACCCAATTTATATTTCCACTGTCCTGATTCCTATTTTCCTCCTCTTTTTTGTCCTATTAAACCACTCTCCAAAAAAAAAATCGATTGAAAAGAACAACACTAAAAGAATCTTAGTACAGAGTCAGACGGTGAGGGGTTAGTCTAGAGTGTGGAGTGAAGATGTGTGTCAATATCGGGTTACACAGTTTCAATCCAGAAGCAAATTAAACCGTATGTTTCAAATTTGGACATATCGTTTTGGTATAAGTAATAATACGGACACAATCGTTGTGTAATAACGGATGAAACAACGATAATATGTACCTTTGATCAATAAAATTAGTGGTACAACTACAATTATGACATAACGAGTGACACGATATACATTTACACCATGAATACACACCAATTGTTACCCTTTTGTATACCTAGAGATTAATGATATGAGCACAATCATTGTGTCACAACGAATGACACAACGGTCATTTATATCGTTGATCATGATGAGTCTAAATCGATCTTGATGTAAATATATAATGAACGGGGCAGATGACCGTTGTGACGCAACGATTGTGCCCGTAAATCATGATATAAGAAATTTTTACAATTGTCTTCAATTGAATCTTCAAATGCTAGCCAGTGACGAAAATTTTGGCTTTAACGGAGAATTAGCAAACATGGGCAATGCATTGGTGTTGATTTGAGTTTTAATTTTAATAAAACACAATACTCTATGAAACACCAAAAGTAACTAGCTCTCCTGTGTGGAAAAGTATTTGCTTGGCAGCAGCTGCTCTCAAGGACGGCTTTGGGGTGTCTGGGGAGAATATTATCTGGAAATCTGGCAATAATGGCAAGTACTCTGTTGCAGAAGGTTATGCTTATCTATCTTCACCAACTCATGGTGCTTCTGATAATTTCTGGGAAAAGATCTGGCATTTGAAGGGACCAGCTCGTTTGAACTTTACTACTTGGCAAGCAGCTCATAATGCCTTGCCCACCATGTCATTACTTTTTAAGAGGCATGTCTCTACCTCTGCACGTTGCATGATTTGTCACTCTGATGATGAAACCTGTCTACACGCACTCAGGGATTGTAGGACATCAAAACAAATTTGGATGAATCTTGTGCCCAGACATGAATGGTACGATTTCTTTGCCCAAGCGACACCTATTGACTGGATCCGGAAGTATTTGACCGATAGGGGTTTACATAGCAAGTGGACCTATCAATTTAGAGACATGATCTACAGCATTTGGTGTTGGAGGAATAACATCCATCATGGACTCCATGAAGCTCATCCTCCGCTTCATGTGATGCTCTCAAAGTCCGAGTCTCGTGTCCGGAATCTTAGACTAGCATGGCATCTTGATACTTTTTGAGTTGCTGTGTAGTTTCTCTGGTGTTTGATGTATTCTGTGGCTTTCCACTTTACGTTATCAATAAATGAAGGATCGTTTTCAAAAAAAGAAAAAACAAAAATAAAACACAATACTCTTTTGGGAAATTAGGGATAAGGACACAATCTGGAATATTTTTAAGTAACAGGACAGCTACGTATTTTTTATAGGGAGAAGGACAACTGCATAATTTTTATAGCGAGAAGGACAAACAGTGAATCCCGAAAATCAGTGAATCCCGAAATAAGTGAATTTCGACAATGAATTTTGAAAACTAGTGAATTTCAACAGTGAATTTCGGCATTGAATTTCAACAGTGAATTTCGACCACAAGTGAATTTTGACAGTGAATAAATAATTTTGTCCTTTATGAAAAAGTTTCAAAAGACTGTCCTTCTACTCAATTGATGAAATATTTCTGTCTTTCTCCCTCATTCCTCCATACTCTTTTATCCAATGCATAAAAGAATGGTTTTAATATGTGTGGAACATTATTGTAACATAATAAGTATCACACATTCACATTTTTATGATATATAATAGATATTGAAGTCTTCTAGATGTATCATAGTGCGATATATATATATTTAAACTATTATATTAAAAGAAGAAATAAAGTGCTACAAAAAAGTTTGTCATATCCCGGCCCGCCCTAAGTTTGCGTGATAGAATGCATAGCATGGCCTCCTTAAACCCTATGTGTGGCAAACCCAGTGTAGGAAAATCCATCACATAGGGAAGAGTACTCACTCTATGCATTCCCAAAAAATCCCAACTTCCAAAAATATGTACAACAGTGGTCAAAAGTGAAAGAATGCCGTCTGTGTGTCTCGAGTCTTGTAGGAAAGAAAAGTGACTCGATCGCTGATGATACATCCGAAATTCGTCGTCCTTCATAGGTCGTTGCATCCGCTTGAGAGTGTGTAAAGTCCAGTTCCGATCCTGAGCAATGGCTACAGCCTTTACGTAGGGCAGAACATCACATAGCAATAAAAGAGGGAGTACCATTGTAAAGCACGAAAGGAACAAAAACACCTGTGTTGCACCCCTATCAGAGTGGTAGGGGTGCGTCCAAAGCTCAATGCACTCCAGAAATCTAGTCCCGTTGAAAGGAGGTGTATCAAAAGAGTCTGTCCACATCACCAGCACACAGAATAAGTGGAAAATACCAAGCAAACTCCAAAGAGTAAAGTAGATAAAGAACAAGAACACCTGGTTTGCACCCCAACCAAGACTGGATGGGTGCATCCATGTAAGCAGAGTGAGTTGTATGTATGCGTTTTGAGTCCTAGGGCGCCTTCCTTGTCTGCAGCCTGCCAATCTGTAAATAATGTGTAACGCTGTACAAAGTAGAAACGCAACAAAAATAGGAGAGTACATGAAGGGAACAACACGACCTGGTTTGCACTCTTCACAAGTGAAGAGTGCTTCCTGGTGTATGAGGGATATGTCGGATATGAGGTGGTCCATGTAGATCATCGTGAATAAGATGCAAAATATGTGGTGGGACATCCCTCTGTTGATGGAAAATCCGATCCTCCCCTTCCAAAGCAGCAAGGCCGTCTGCAGCCCCGTTACACTCTCTATAAACATGGGAAATGGTATACGACATCGAGCGCAGGATGTGATGTATCTGAGTAATGAAGAGACACAAGGGCCATCCTCCGCCATTCGCCCAGATATAATTCGGTGAACATAAAGCGAATCAGATTCAATATCCATGGGCTGATCCTTATTACACAACCGAAGACCGAATAATAAAGCTTTGATCTCTGCGTCCACAACGGTACCCTGGCCAAAGCAAGCATGAAAGGCCATAATGAACCTTCCTGCAGAATCATGTAGAATACCTCCTCCATAAGCAATGCCATGCCGAACACTCCCATCCACGTTCAACTTAACATTCCTAGGAAGGGGCGGTTTCCACCGCAGAGAGATCAATTGGCGTCTAGGACCAGATTTGAATTTGAACGGCCTGAAGAAAGGCGTCCCTTTATCAGTTCCCAGGATAGATGCGTCCAAAACCCGACGGAAAGCGAGTTGCATGACGGCCCGCTCAATAAGAATGATAGTTCGTTGAGTAAAAGGTTGTGTATCGTCGTGCCGACACTGGTTTCTCGTCGGCCAAATTCCCCAACAGACAATCACAGGCACAATAAGACGGTAAAAATGG
Organism: Gentiana macrophylla; assembly: GCA_026214975.1. Lineage (NCBI taxonomy): Eukaryota > Viridiplantae > Streptophyta > Magnoliopsida > Gentianales > Gentianaceae > Gentiana > Gentiana macrophylla. The sequence goes on from CM047814.1 coordinate 90,904,460, forward strand.
CCGAGTGAAAACGTGACAACGGAATCCTATTTCCTACCCGGGGGCAGATTTGTCCTAGAAAAACAAATCTTATTAAAATTTGTGCTCGAGATCTAATTACGTCAATTTATCTATTTTTATGAAGATTCTAAAATATTGACCGCATGACAAAACGGTAGTGACCCGATCTTTTGGATGACGTAGGATAGTTAAATGAGACATATGACAGTTTCATACGCTCGTGTGAGAAGGAACTGTTGAGCTGAGGAGTGCACCGTTTCACATAATTTACACCTTGAATAAAGGAAGATCTGTCTCATTTATTTCTACTAAAAAGAGATCGTAATTCAGTAACGTATTCTTGGCTAGATCCAAAAATATATATATTATCTATTTTTATATTTATATATTTATTTACTGCTTTACTAACAATCTAAATAATCTAACTATCTAACCCGAGGAAAATGGTAAAAACTGCGACTTAGATCGAGTTAATAATAGCTTCTTGGTGTTTAACCACACTTTGAATTATGCCTTCATTTCCCTGAGGATACGACCTGACTCACCAGACTAGCACTACAATTTGACCCGGTACACTGCCGGTAAGGATTGATAGCCTAGAAACAGTCCGTCAGTTTGCCATTAACCCAAAATTCATTAATCTTCCAGAAACGATCTTCAGGAGGGTTGCCCAAGTCATGCGTAGTCCACTTGTCCCTCCAGAAATCGATATTACCCTCATTTACTCTCCAAGTGATAGCATGCTCTGCAAAATCCCGCATCCTCCAAACTCTCTTTAACATAGGTGTTGACAGCGTTGGCTCAGGAGCATCCAAAGGGGATTGATCAATAATATAAGCATTATGAATAGCTTTAGCCCAAATTCCGTTCTTCTGCCTTAAACGGACCCATAACTTGATCGCAAAAGTGTCACTCACATCAAAAAGGCTGCGTACCCCCAAACCACCTTCCAAAGTCGGCGTACACAATTTATCCCAAGATCTCCAATGTATTCGGCCCCCATCAGGTCCACTATCCCACAGAAACTTATTAAAGATGCGATGAATACGATGAATAACCTATTTCGGGGGAACAAGAACTTGAAGGATGTAAATCGGTATAGACGTATGAACATGCCTGAGAAGAATAAGCTTACCCACAAAGGACAGGAGTCTGGTGCCCCGGTGGTGAAGCTTCCTCTGCACCTTATCAATAATATCCTGGTAGAACAAGATGCGATTCCGACCCTTAAAAAGAGGTGCACCCAGATAACGAAAGGGCATATCCTCACGCTTAAAGCCTAAGATATTGTGCACCCATCCTGCCTTTGTTGCCGGCAGCTTGTGCCCGATGAGAGTGCTCTTGGTGGAATTAATACGTTGCCCCGAGACAAGCTCATAGTGGTGGAACATCTCCTTAATGCCTCTCAGTCCTTTCCGATTGCAACGAGTGAAAAGGATCGTATCATCAGCAAAAGCTAGATAGTGAATACCCTTGACCTTCGAGTGAAACTGCATGCCAGGATTCTGATCCATAAAATCATTAATGAGCCTTCCTAAATACTCAGCGGCTAGGACAAAAAGAGCAGGCGACAGAGGGTCGCCCTGCTTCACACCACGAGTAGCATGAAAGTGCGTGGAAGGAGTACCATTAAGCAGGATGTAAAACCAGTTATCCGCAAGGGTTCTGAAAATGAGGTCAACAAAAGGTTCCTGAAAGCCAATCATCCTCAGCATCTTCATTATAAAACCCCTTCATGCGGTCATGCGCCTTCTCCATATCTAATTTGAGCATAATATTGGGGTTCCGGATCTTTTTATTAATATTTTTACAAATCTCTTGAGCCAGCAAGATATTATCAGTGATGCATCTGCCAGGGACGAAGCCTGTCTGTTGATCCGCTATCAGCATGGGAAGATAAGCATTCAGACGCTGCGTGATAATTTTGGTGATAAGTTTGGAAAAGACGGTGCATAGACTGATCGCCCGAAAGTCCTTCCATCTATCAGCCCCTTGATTTTTTGGAAGTAGGATGATCGTGGAGGTAGAGAAATAACGAGGAAGGTGCCCTCCCATGAAAAAATCACCAACAGCCGAGACAATATCATGCTTAATGATCTGCCAGCATGCTTTAAAAAAATGTGACGTATACCCAACCGGACCAGCAGCACTATCAGAGCTCATAGATAAAACCGTAGCATGGATCTCCTCAGGAGAAGGGGCAGCCATGAGGGTCTGATTCTGATCCAGAGAGATTTGAGGAAGGGTAAAGTGAATAAGGGGAGTACCCATACCTTCCCTATCTGCCGAGAAAAGCTAAGCGTAAAACCGTACAGAAGAAAGACGGATGTCATCCTGATTATCAATCCAATTGCCATCGTCCGCCTTTATCCGATGCATGCAGTTCTGGTTCCGTCTTTGCTTACATATAGCATGGAAATATTTACTATTTGCATCCCCAGCTTCAATCCACTTAACCGCAGCTTTCTGTTTGAGGAACCGAGTCTCTCTATTAATACACTTCTCGTAATCCAACGTGGCATGTTCCAACTTAAGTTTAGAGGTTTCCGTCCCCTCTTGATCATGGATGACCGTGCAATCATTAACCTCTGCCAACGCCCTCTTAGTATTCTCGAAGATATTGCCAAAAACCACATGGTTCCACTCAGTTAATTTGTAAGCCAGCTTCTTAAGTTTCTTACCCAAAAGATACATACCCTGGCCGTCCTCAGGCTCTTCCCAAGACGCCTTCACTAAATCCAGAAACGAACTATCTTCCGTCCAAACATTAATAAATCGAAAGGAGGACTTACCCGTTTTCTTTGAGCCACACATCGTCAAAGCGGACAATGATCTGAATGCAGTCTAGTCAGATGAGAGACTTTCGTGGTGTCAAAATGATCCAGCCACTTGGCATTATAGAAAACTCTATCCAAGCGTTGCCACATTTTGCGATTAAACCAAATGTAAGGGGAACCCTCAAAGGAAGCTTCAGTGAGATTAGCCCCCTGAATACAGTCATTGAAATCTTGCATGTCATTCGGCCTAGGAGGTCCTCCCCCTTTTCTTTCATCAGCCTGACGAATAATGTTAAAGTCCCCTCCAAGAATCCAGGGCTTGTCAACATTAGCAGCCCTATCGAGAATCGTTTGCCAGAGAGCTTGTCTAGGGATTCGACTATGCTTAGCGTAAATTCTCGATATCGAAAAATGGTCCCATTCTGGTCCGTGACATCAACCGTACACATCTGGTCACCATCCACAACGAAAGAACAATCCACTCCAGACCATAAAAACCAGATTTTACCTCGCAAAACAGAGTGTGAGAAGTCAAATCCCAGCTTATGACAGATAAGAGCAATGAACTTATCCGAACAGAGGGGTTCGATAAGAACAAGGATCTTAACATAATGCTGTCTACAAATGTTCTTTAAACAAGTTTGAGTGGTATCATTACCTGCTCCACGCACATTCCAAAACAAAAGATTGATCGGACTAAACATCATAAGAGCGTAAGTGATAAGTTTGAGAAAGTACCATGTCTTGTGATGTGGACTTGGTTTTCCCTTTTTTCTTCCCTTTCTTAGAGGTGCCAGGGATAGTATTTGAAGCATCCGTCTTGTCTATGGTTGCCTCAGGGATTTCTGCCGGATTAGACACTTGAGTATCCTGTAATCCCTTAGCCGAGGTAGTATGAGCTTCCACAGAAGTATCATCACGCACAATATCTTCATGACGGGGGGTTATTTCCTTTATCAGTACTTTGATCATCATGCACGGCCACATCTTCGATTGGTCCTGACATAGCCGAAGGAATGTTACCCACTCCACCATCAGGATTAAGGGGATCCTGCATATGAGTGATCACCAACTGCTCTGGATGCGCCGCCTCTTTTGTCACTTCTATCTCAATCCCAGAATTGACCATGCGTTGGTCAAGCTTAGAATGGAAATCCAGTAAATCAGTTTTCGCTACAATATGATCGGAGACTTTCCCCGCTGAACGCGGCCTATTCTCAACCTGTCTGATTCTATCGTCTTTCAAAAGAGAGTGATGGACGGTTTCAAGAATATCGTCGTCATTAAGCGATTGCAGAACATGGAAAGAATTCTGATTACTTTGTGATTTCGAAGGTCTTGAGCACGAAGCCGAGGTTGAAGTAATATGAATCGCATCCCTCTCAGTGAATTTAGCCAACACGTCATCAGTAGTTTTGGTCAAAACTGCATCAGGAACAAGAGGGGCCCTGAGGGCACCACAGGCCCAGTCTGCTTTACCTGATACACTTGTTGAATATTAGGCCCGTCATGTTTTTGCCCTTGAGGCTCCAAAGGCCCACCACCAGGGTTTTGTTTTTTACGAGGAATGTCAGGAGAACTAAAGATGTGACATTGTAGAACTTCTGTGACATTAGTATAACATATATAAGTATATCATTGAATAATCACATATATAACACATCCGTAGAAAGTGTAAATGAGGAAGTTTTTGGTGGTATTTTCATTTGTGAAGAGTTGATAACTAAATAAATATGTACTATACAGTTTGAATACAATTTTGAAACAGACGGTGCAAATCATCCTATACGGTTTCACTCCGTATATTTCGGTTGCACCTAAAAGACTTTTCGTGTAAGGATGTAACACATTTATATGCAATTTACGATGAATAGATAAACAATTTCCCTTTGCCGGCCTACAAAGAAAGTGTAAGAAATTCAAAAATTTGTATGACATGGTCTAGTGGTAAAAAATTTGAGTGATGTAATGGCAGCTGGACCGGGAGTTGAAGTGTGGACGTTCGAATCCCGTAAATGGACGACTTCTTTCAGCATCTTGGTATAAAGGCATCCCATGAGTCTGAGCCACTAGGTTATCTGATTAATCTCTCCAGTCATTCCGTGGGATATGTGAGTGAGAGTCATTTTGGTTAGAGTTTAATCGTTTTTTTTTTTTAAATTTCAAAAATTTCAAGACTATCATGTTGAATCCTACCCATGCAATCATAACCGGCCTTTAAAATCCCCCATCAACGGTGAATAATTAGGTAAATTCATATCAACCAATCAAATGTTATCTAAGACTTCTATATATGTTAATGAAAACAGCTTACTTTCTCCCAAATTACACCATTTCGTTTCTTCTTCTACAATCCTCCAAATTTTCTTTACCCCCAACTCCAAGAATGATTTTGACATATTAATCTTTATGCAGGTAGATTAAGTTAAAAAAAGATTTCTTTGTAAAAAATATGAATATTCGAAGCTTGCCCGTGTCAAATACTAGCATATGCATCACAGAAGACTATGGTAATAAGCATGGTGGAGGATTTAATGCTAAAACGAGACAGAAACATCGATGCAGTCCGAGATTTATGATATGTTTTTGATTATGATTACTTTTATTTTATCACTTATGTATCGTTTTTCCGTACAAATTAAGATTGCATCTTATGGATTATTGTGTTCCTTTTTTGCTTTGTGGCTTGGGATGTTATTATTCCGATTATCATTTGCTTGGGTAAATATTGATATATAACGTTAATTATCTATCTTACTATCGGCTTAATATTTTTGGAAAGATGATAATTCAACATAATAGCATAAAAAATTAAATGTATGGAGCAAAATGCGACTTTGCACTGTTACATGTGTAAAGAAGACAAATACTACTCCCACCCTCTCTAAATAAGTGTTTTTTATTTTACTTCCACACATATTAAGAAAGTTGATAAATGTGTTGTGTTTTAATGTTAGATTGACAAATATAATATACCTTTTACGCAAAGTATAGCAAACGACCTTCATCTTGTACTTCATTTTGGGTCCAACTCTAGGCATATTTACCATTTTTCTTATTTTGATAACTACCGTAGAGGAGTTTGGTGTTGCCCCAGCTGGATGTTGAGGACGATTTGGTTGCTTGTGGCGTTTGTGGCTTCCTTCCCTAGACAACGGAAATCTTGAAGTAGGTTACTCTCTCTACCACATGATGGGCTTTGTCTAAGATCTTTCCGGCATAATTTTGTTGGGACAACTTGGTCCAATTTTGTTTCTTTCTTTGGATTGAATTATGGTCTTGTTGGTTTCATCGATTTCTTTGCATCTATAATTTGAGGAATTTCGTTATTTTAATTAACGTCCCTCTCAAAAGCTTAAGGCGTTGGCGAGGTTATTTAATTTACATTTGATCTCATGACCTTTGCTCTGATACCCATATTGAATTACGATATTTCAAAAGTTTAAGCTATGGAGCATATGTATAATAACCTTTTATATACTTCAAAATAATTTGCTCCTAAAATCTGACATTGTAAGAACGTCTTTTATTTCCTGCATCGTCGGTTAGTGTGAGTAGTTAGTTTCGTTATTTTAGCACTCTAAATTCACCATTTTTTTTAATCTCCAGGTCAGGAGCATGTAGCATAAAAGCCTAAATGTGCTACTTCTCTTGACGATAAGGACTTGGAGTAAGAAGGTTGATGAATCTAAGTTGTTGTCATCAATTATCGCTTGCTCATTTCCTATTTAGAGTCACCACTTATAACACTTGGATTTCATGCGCATTATCACATTATTATCATTTAAAAGTCATCAATCATTAAAGAACCGTGGAAATATTCACGGATATTTCATGATTTCCTCTTAAATATGTTTTTTCTTATTAAGATGTGAACTCACTCAATATTTAAAAATTTCAAGGCTACAAGACTTTGGCGATGGATACGAGGACCTTGTCCTCGGCTTTTATTATGCTAGTTAGACAGTATGTTTTAGGATAGCTTTCCGTTTCTGGTGGTGTGGGGGCGGTGCCTCAATTATGTAATGTATTTTGTTTTTTGAGTTGTTGAGACCTTTTCGTTGTTGATACTTTCTTTTATAGTACTTGAATGGGGTTGCAGGGTGGTGCCCCAATTATGTAATGTATATTTAAGTTGTTGAGACCTTTTCATTGTTGAGAGATGTTAGAACATAAGGACTATATTGAAATTTTAGATAACTTGTGTATCTAGTATGTTATTAATGTGTACACCTAGCATGTACACTTGACAGCTTTCTAGATAAGTTGTTAGGATAATATCTAGTATTTATGTTTGTATGCTCCACACATTTAAGGTAATGAAATCTATTATCTAAATTCTGTTTCTTATCTTGGTATCAGAGAAAGCAACATATGCAGCATTTGACCTGTTCCCTGCATTTTGGTGACTGCCATTGTTATTGACCACTGGTCCTGTGTATGAGGAATCATACCTATACTACAAGAAAATCTGCTTTTTATAAGAGGAATTTAATAAGGGGTCAAAATTTGGTTATTAAAAATACCTTTTAATAAGGGTTAAAACAATATTATGAAAATGATGCAGATTTGGTGAGAAACCCTTAATTCCCGTTATTGTTAATCACTTATCCCATTATTATAATACACCTAAAATATTTCCCTTATTAATGCTTACCAAAAAAAATCAATAAAATATTATTTTGAAATAATATAAAGAAAAACATTATGTTTTGCCAAAAAAAAATCCATTTTCTAATTATTTAAACACAAACTTTCCTTTAAAAGATACCCATTTTTTTTTATGATAAAATACCAATATTTTAGGCGCCAAAAATCCCTCCAAATAATTTCATTTGTAGACATAAATAAATAGAAATAATGATAGAAGACAATCGATGTATTAAAGTAAGTCGATGGCAACTATATCACTACAAGAAAAGAGGCTTATTGTGACAAAATTAGTGAGGGGATGCAAATCCTCCCACTAAAGCCTAGTTTTAACTAGGGGAAAAATATTATATGGCTATATGATACACTTTTAACTAGAAACTATTAATTCCTATCATTATTTATTGATAATCCCCTCGTTTTTTTTAAAGGAGATAATCCCCTCGTTAAGATTAAAAAAAAGGAGATCCTCTCATCAATTGTATCACTTTTTTAACCCATTTTTTCTCCTAACACCTTAAAACAAAATTTTCTTCTAACCAAAACATAAAAACACATTTTAAAAAACAAAAATCACAAATACCCTGAACCTAATATCACCAAATCGGCCTCCCATTTCTTCTTATCCACAGCCCAGACAAATTTCCCAATCTTTCTACCCTAAACTACGCCCTTCACTTTTCACCTCTCGATTTCGATTGGTAGCAAAATTTGGAATGATAATCGCGGTGGTGGTAGCGGTAGCGGGGTGTGTAATAAAGAAAGATAATATGCAGAATGGATATATTATCTCTTATGTTTCATTCAGAGGGAATACAAGGATAAATACTAGAACAAGAATAACAAACTAGTACTAGAGAATCTAACTTAGGATATTGTGTGCCACATGTCACTGTTGAGTATTTTGTTGATGTATTTCAAAATATATTATTTTGGGATATATTACGTGATTACTTTACGATTAATTATGTTTTGTGACTGTTTGAAAATTAAAGTTATTTTAGTGCCACAATATTTTCAATGTCTCTTGGTTATAATATTTATTTTACTCTAATATATATAATTCTATTATATCATACTTTTTACATATAAGTTTCTAAATAGGCGTGGTAGCCTTTTAATTTTCGGCCTTTTGGCCCTGCTTGCCTTTAAATCTTAATTTTCCCAATTTTTAGTACAACTTAAACCCTACTACCCTATTTCCTTATAATATATTTTTCCCGATTTTTTTTTTACAATATATACTGCAGCTCCCGTCTCCATTATATCTCTTACCCCACTTCCTAGAAACTTCCCCACCTCCTTCACACGTCTCTATCCTTTCTCTTTTCTCCCCAACTTTGCAACTTTCCATTAATTATTTCTCTCCATTATTTGCTCTTCTCTAGAAAAGTCCTTTTCATTTCCTCTTCTCAATAATCCAACGTCTCTTCCTCTCTGGATCTTGAATCGGCTCTCCTCCTTCTTTGAGCAATGCCAGAGAACACTTTCCTCTAATGAACCTGCTCCCTGTTCGTTTTGAAGAAAGCTCTGTTATTCATCTGTTTTACAGCTCTCAAATGAAGAAATTCGTCTCTGATGAAAAGCTGAGCCCTTTGCTGCTACATCGGTATCATATGAGATGTTAGAGACGCCCTCAGTGCTTCCCAGGGTCTCTATGGTGCTATGTCGGTAGCTAGGAGCTGTTGATACTGAAAAGGTTCAGTCTTTGATGCTAAAATTATGATGAGACCGAGGATGATAATTTTCTGAGGTCAGTGATGTCCGATTTCAACAAAAAACGACAATATCAGGTATTGATTTGGTAAAAGACTCGACCTTTCTCTCTCGTTTGTCTTGTCTCTGTCAAAAATATGTGCTCAAATGTTAGTGTAATGCATTGGTCAAATTGCATGTCTGTTGATGTATAATTTGTTCAGTTTGACTAATATGTTTTTTTTTTTTTTGTCTCTTTTCGAGCCGAGCTGAGCCCGAATCAGGCTCATAACTAACTCGAAATCTGTGTGTTTGGTCTATGCATGTTTATAGCTCAAATCGAGCTCTTTATGTGTTATTTGAGCCAATGATGGCTATTTCGAGTCTAGTCTGTTTTGGTGCTCTTTTGAGCCGAGTTGTTTTTTTTTTGAGCTGATCTTTTGAGTCAATAAAAAATCTGTTTATGCATCTATATAATATAATGTGCTTGTGTGTATCTGCGTTTTTTTTTTTTATATATATAAATCGTGTATGTATACATTGATATATGTTTGAATCCTGTATACCTTGTGAATATAGTTTTGGTAATAATAGGTGCCAACTTGTCTTGGCTGCCATATCTTTTCTTCACTGTTGTTATGTCTACTCCACACACATAACATGTTTGCATCACTAGTCCTAATTGGTATTGCATTATATGTGCTTATGTTAATGACAGTTATTTGCTTACGTGCTAGTTTGTCAGTCACTTTATTAGGTGAGTGCCAAAATTATGTCTTGAGGGCTTGCCATAACAGAGTCTCTCTAGATGTCATTTTTGACATTTACTTAATATTGTGATCAGTACCATAACATCATGTAGATGTCTCATGTGTTAATTATAAGATCGAGTCTAAAGCATTATCATTCCCTCTTTCTCACTCACTGCAGCATTATTTGACAATGTGTTTGCACTGCTGCCCCTTTGTATGCCACGTTTCTATATCATGCACCACTTGCATAACAGCTGGGTCCCTTTTACTAATTTACTACTTTACCCCCTTATACTCAAACACTCTTGTTTGTAGTATAAATATCCCAGCTGTACACTAAAAATGACCAAGCAAGCAAGTGAACTCATTCTCTTGGTCAAACATCCCTCTTCAAACTAACATTTCTCTTGTTTTTGTGAGTGCTTGCAAGGCTGTCCAGAAAAGTGCTGGTTTGCATTAGGAAGCTTGAAGACATAGGAATTAGGGAGTGTGTAGTTTGAGAGCTCTCCTACTTAGTCTAGCCTCTTGTTTAAGTGCTTGCAAGGGCTCTAGAGAAGCTTGGCTAAGCTTGGAGACTTGAAGACTTAGAAGATTAGGTTAGTTAGTGTAGTGAGATATTGTGAGTGTTTGAGAGTTTGAAGTGTCATTTGTGAGGACCAAAAGCTTGTATGTGAGGATAGACTTTGTACACTACTACTTAGAGTAGAGAGACTTGTATAAGTGAGTGAGTGTTTCAAGAGTGCTGTTCGGTATCTTACAAGGCTGTTTGCTTGTCATTGCAATCGGGTTCATCAAGTGTGGAGTGGATAGGGCTTCCCTCGGGCTTGGAGGTTCAACACACAATGTGTGTGTGTTGGTGGAGCTTGGCTTAGGACGTTGGATGCAAAAGATTGCAAGGCTGCACTGTTTGGTTCTTGTCATAGCTTAAGCTCGTTTTGGTTTGGTAAACCCTATTTAAACCTTGTTCTTTTGTGTAGTTTCTTTTATAGCTTGGTTTAGTTATATTTGAATCTACGGTTTAAGTGGTTATCTAAGCTTGGCTTGGATCAACACTTAATATTGATTCAAGTAGGACTTGCACCTGTGTATGTGTTACTTGAATTGATTATTTGCTTTGGAATCTCCTTCACATGATTTGTGTTGGAGTAAAATCTGTTTTGTGTGTTAAGGATTTCAACTAGATAACTAGTTAACTTAATTTTGTCTAAATTTCTATAGTACTTCCGCCTATAGGATTTACCGGAAATTAAGTTATTAACTCTGTTTTTAAAAGTATCGAAAAAGGAGTAATACTCTATTCACCCCCCCCTCTAGAGTATTGTTTGCGCGTTTACGATCCAACAATTGGTATCGGAGCAAGGTTACTAGTTGTCTTGCTGCTGTACTGCTTTGCTTGTGATCTGTTTGTGTGCTATTTGTGCTACCTGCTATCTTTTTGTGTCTTGTGTTTTCTACTTTGTTGTTCTTGTTATTTGGGGCTGCTACTTGTGCTTAATTTTATCGTTAGTAAAACTGTGCCCCAAGTCAGTTGCTAGGATCTCGTTTTCACAGACCATAATAATCTGAACCTAATTTGCCTGCTATTTTGGTGCACACACTTCACTTGCCTTACCCTCTCGTTTATCACACACTTGTCCCCATTTCACTCTTCATTGTGCTTCATCTGTTTCTGCATTGTAAATCTTTCATTTCTGAAACTGCATTGTATCACTACATTAGTTTCTTAGGACCATTTCTGCATTCTTCATTCATCATCTAATAGTAACACACTTTATCTTTTAGCATGTCTTCCTCTAGCCAGAATTTGCCTCAACGTGAGGGTATGTCTAGCCTTAGACCCCCTTTCTTCGATGGTACAAATTATGGCCGTTGGAAACGTGCTATGAGACTGCATTTGGAGTCTATAGACCTTCAACTGTGGTTTGCCATAGAAGATGGTCCATATATTCCAAAGAAAGTCATTTTAAAAGATGGTGCTGAGGTTGAAGTCATTAAGGATAGAAAAGACTTTGGGCCTGATGATTATCGAATCATGGCATTGCACTCCAGAGCCGAGTCTACCCTTCTTGGCGCACTCAGCCCAGCTGAATGTGATTATGTGTCTTCATGCTCAAACGCTAAGGAAATATGGGAAAGTCTGCGTATGAGATATGAAGGTACTAATCAAGTTCAACATTCTAAAATTGATAGGCTTATGCATGAATATGAAACATTTCAGATGAAGCCTAATGAATCGATTAGTGACATGGATTCAAGATTCACTTCTATTATAAATCAACTTAAGTCACTAGGTGAACACTTTTCCAATCTAAAACTCTGTCAGAGAATTCTAAGATGTTTGCCTCCTGAGTGGGATCCTAAATCCACAGCTATTTCTGAGGCAAAAGATCTTTCTATTCTCCGAAAAGATGAACTTATTGGATCTTTACTTGTTTATGAGTCTCAAATGAATGCTCGTAAACGAGCTTATGTTGAGTCACGGAATGTAGCCTTTCAAGCTGCAGTTCCTAGGTATGAACCTGAGACAGACTTGAGTGATGTTGATGATGATGAGGACATTGCTGTGTTGGTTCAAAAATTCAGAAAAATTCTGAAGTATAAAAAGCAGTCCAGTCATCATTCAGCTTCTCAAGTGAATAAATATGACCCCTCTGAACTGAGATGCTTTAACTGTAATAAAAAGGGTCATTTTAAATCTGATTGTCCAGTTAGGCCTGATCGTCAAAAATATAATTCTGGTTTTAAGAACAAAGGTCTAGCTGCTTGGGATAACAGCTCTGAATCTGATACTATTTCACTAAAAAATGAAAAGGCCAACATTTGTGTGGTCAATTCTGATTATGAATCAGATTCTGAGGCTGAAACCCCTTCTAAGTCCAAAAATATTCTGCATTTTCTTTCTAACATTCTTGCTACTAGACAACATCATTTGCGTAATGAAATCAATGAATTAAGGCTAGAAATGGAAGAAAGAGATAAAATTGCATGCACTCTTAGAAACTCATTTCTTGAGTTGGAATCTAAATCCGAAGACTTGATCAATGAAAATGAGTCATTAAAGGTTGAGATGTCTAAGCTCACACAAACCATTCAAAGGTTTGAAAATAGCTCTAAACAGCTTAATGAGCAACTCTCTTCACTTAAAGACCCGAAAGACAAAACCGGTCTTGGCTTCAAACCTTCCTTGGAAGAAGTTGTAGCTAAGCCTCCAGTTTTTATCTCAAAAGGAAAAGAAAAAGTCTTTGAATCTAGACCCATTCATGTTGAGAATGCATCTAAGGCTTCTACATCGTCCACCTCTATGAAATCACCCAAGCATGCTTCATCTACACACCTACACACCTCACAGCATGTTGACTACACAAAAGCTAAGTTTAGCTATTCATCACCTCCCAAACATCATGCATTTCAGTATGATAGAAGAGCTTCTAGGAACACCACTCCTAGTAGTTCAACTTTCCAAACTGGATTTGCTGCACCTCATTTTCCTGCATTTCAGCATAATGCACAACATTTTCAGCATGTGCATCAACAATTTCAGCATCACTCACCATATTTTCAGCATCCACCTCAAGTTTTTCTTCACACTTTTCCACCATTTCATCACACCCCACAGCATTCATCTAGATTGTATGATGCTAGACTACACACACCGCCACCCTACACTCACATGCGTCCTCGCATGGCGCCCATTCATACATGGTTTCATGAGCATAATCGTTTTGGTCAAAGTCACCCATATCCCCATCCATTATATTTTGGCTTGCTTGGGGCTGCTCCAAAGGTCACTAGTACTTCTTTTGGTACTAAGTTTGGTCCTAAGAGTATTCCTAAGAAGCCTAAAATAAAGAAGGTTTGGGTAGTTAAGGGTACTTTACCCAAATGAGTTACATTTCTCCCAAATTATCCAAAATCAGTGAATTAGCTCGAATTGTATAATGCTGATCACTGACATGCTTACAGCTTCATGATATCACCCTTGATATCTTCTTTCATTTCCACCTTTGTTACAATCCATTTGTTCTTTCGATCTCTTTTTGGTATCTAAATATGTCTTTTGTAGTAACATTCTTTTTTAAACCTTATATTTTTCCCTCTAATGCTCAAATTGTTAAGTATTTTGTGAAAAATTATTTTTAAACCCTCCTTTGTCTTTACCCCTTGATTCCCTTGATTAATTTTCAAACTAAGGGGGAGAGAAATGTATAAAAACTTTTATTTTGTTAAGTACTAAAGCTTTTATTAAGGGGGAGTTTATCTCTTTAATGATAGCTCTTTTGTAGGGGGAGTTAAACCCCAAAATAAAGTTTTGAAAGTGATATTTTGAAAATAATCAAAGGGGGAGAATTGTTGAGTATTTTGTTGATGTATTTCAAAATATATTATTTTGGGATATATTACGTGATTACTTTACGATTAATTATGTTTTGTGACTGTTTGAAAATTAAAGTTATTTTAGTGCCACAATATTTTCAATGTCTCTTGGTTATAATATTTATTTTACTCTAATATATATAATTCTATTATATCATACTTTTTACATATAAGTTTCTAAATAGGCGTGGTAGCCTTTTAATTTTCGGCCTTTTGGCCCTGCTTGCCTTTAAATCTTAATTTTCCCAATTTTTAGTACAACTTAAACCCTACTACCCTATTTCCTTATAATATATTTTTCCCGATTTTTTTTTTTACAATATATACTGCAGCTCCCGTCTCCATTATATCTCTTACCCCACTTCCTAGAAACTTCCCCACCTCCTTCACACGTCTCTATCCTTTCTCTTTTCTCCCCCCAACTTTGCAACTTTCCATTAATTATTTCTCTCCATTATTTGCTCTTCTCTAGAAAAGTCCTTTTCATTTCCTCTTCTCAATAATCCAACGTCTCTTCCTCTCTGGATCTTGAATCGGCTCTCCTCCTTCTTTGAGCAATGCCAGAGAACACTTTCCTCTAATGAACCTGCTCCCTGTTCGTTTTGAAGAAAGCTCTGTTATTCATCTGTTTTACAGCTCTCAAATGAAGAAATTCGTCTCTGATGAAAAGCTGAGCCCTTTGCTGCTACATCGGTATCATATGAGATGTTAGAGACGCCCTCAGTGCTTCCCAGGGTCTCTATGGTGCTATGTCGGTAGCTAGGAGCTGTTGATACTGAAAAGGTTCAGTCTTTGATGCTAAAATTATGATGAGACCGAGGATGATAATTTTCTGAGGTCAGTGATGTCCGATTTCAACAAAAAACGACAATATCAGGTATTGATTTGGTAAAAGACTCGACCTTTCTCTCTCGTTTGTCTTGTCTCTGTCAAAAATATGTGCTCAAATGTTAGTGTAATGCATTGGTCAAATTGCATGTCTGTTGATGTATAATTTGTTCAGTTTGACTAATATGTTTTTTTTTTTTTCTCTTTTTCGAGCCGAGCTGAGCCCGAATCAGGCTCATAACTAACTCGAAATCTGTGTGTTTGGTCTATGCATGTTTATAGCTCAAATCGAGCTCTTTATGTGTTATTTGAGCCAATGATGGCTATTTCGAGTCTAGTCTGTTTTGGTGCTCTTTTGAGCCGAGTTGTTTTTTTTTTTTGAGCTGATCTTTTGAGTCAATAAAAATCTGTTTATGCATCTATATAATATAATGTGCTTGTGTGTATCTGCGTTTTTTTTTATATATAAATCGTGTATGTATACATTGATATATGTTTGAATCCTGTATACCTTGTGAATATAGTTTTGGTAATAATAGGTGCCAACTTGTCTTGGCTGCCATATCTTTTCTTCACTGTTGTTATGTCTACTCCACACACATAACATGTTTGCATCACTAGTCCTAATTGGTATTGCATTATATGTGCTTATGTTAATGACAGTTATTTGCTTACGTGCTAGTTTGTCAGTCACTTTATTAGGTGAGTGCCAAAATTATGTCTTGAGGGCTTGCCATAACAGAGTCTCTCTAGATGTCATTTTTGACATTTACTTAATATTGTGATCAGTACCATAACATCATGTAGATGTCTCATGTGTTAATTATAAGATCGAGTCTAAAGCATTATCATTCCCTCTTTCTCACTCACTGCAGCATTATTTGACAATGTGTTTGCACTGCTGCCCCTTTGTATGCCACGTTTCTATATCATGCACCACTTGCATAACAGCTGGGTCCCTTTTACTAATTTACTACTTTACCCCTTATACTCAAACACTCTTGTTTGTAGTATAAATATCCCAGCTGTACACTAAAAATGACCAAGCAAGCAAGTGAACTCATTCTCTTGGTCAAACATCCCTCTTCAAACTAACATTTCTCTTGTTTTTGTGAGTGCTTGCAAGGCTGTCCAGAAAAGTGCTGGTTTGCATTAGGAAGCTTGAAGACATAGGAATTAGGGAGTGTGTAGTTTGAGAGCTCTCCTACTTAGTCTAGCCTCTTGTTTAAGTGCTTGCAAGGGCTCTGTGAGAAGCTTGGCTAAGCTTGGAGACTTGAAGACTTAGAAGATTAGGTTAGTTAGTGTAGTGAGATATTGTGAGTGTTTGAGAGTTTGAAGTGTCATTTGTGAGGACCAAAAGCTTGTATGTGAGGATAGACTTTGTACACTACTACTTAGAGTAGAGACTTGTATAAGTGAGTGAGTGTTTCAAGAGTGCTGTTCGGTATCTTACAAGGCTGTTTGCTTGTCATTGCAATCGGGTTCATCAAGTGTGGAGTGGATAGGGCTTCCTCGGGCTTGAGGTTCAACACACAATGTGTGTGTGTTGGTGGAGCTTGGCTTAGGGCGTTGGATGCAAAAGATTGCAAGGTCACACTTTGCTTGGTTCTTGTCATAGCTTAAGCTCGTTTTGGTTTGGTAAACCCTATTTAAACCTTGTTCTTTTGTGTAGTTTCTTTTATAGCTTGGTTTAGTTATATTTGAATCTACGGTTTAAGTGGTTATCTAAGCTTGGCTTGGATCAACACTTAATATTGATTCAAGTAGGACTTGCACCTGTGTATGTGTTACTTGAATTGATTATTTGCTTTGGAATCTCCTTCACATGATTTGTGTTGGAGTAAAATCTGTTTTGTGTGTTAAGGATTTCAACTAGATAACTAGTTAACTTAATTTTGTCTAAATTTCTATAGTACTTCCGCCTATAGGATTTACCGGAAATTAAGTTATTAACTCTGTTTTTAAAAGTATCGAAAAAGGAGTAATACTCTATTCACCCCCCCCTCTAGAGTATTGTTTGCGCGTTTACGATCCAACAGTCACCACAATAATCATTACACATAATTATTATCCAAAGCATTTATTTATCATCTTCAATATTCTTAACAGCCCCCCTCAAGGTGGATGGTGGAGTAACAACATTCAACTTGGACTTGAAGTGATTAAACAGGCCTGAAGGTAGAGCTTTGGTCAGACAATCTGCTAGCTGATCTGCTGATGGTATAAACTGCACTGAGATGATCTTTTTCAGTACCAGATCTCTAATGTAATGGACATCTACCTCAATGTGTTTTGTCCTAGCATGAAAGACTGGATTTTGAGCCAGGAAAGTTGCACTGATATTGTCACACCATGCTACTGGTGTCTTGAACATTTTGATGCCTAACTCATGCATCAGATGTTGCAGCCATTGGAGTTCTGTGGATAAATTTGCAAGGGATCTATACTCAGAATCTGCACTAGATCTGGATACCACTGTCTGTTTCTTGGAGCTCCAAGTAATAAGAGAGTCTCCCATGTAAACACAGTAGCCACCTGTGGATTTCCTATCTGTGTGATCACATGCCCAATCTGCATCAGAATAGCCACTGATGTGAAGAGATAAACTGGGCTTGAAGTGTATGCATTGCCTACGAAGGCCTTTTACAAACCTCGGTGTCTCTTAATCGCATTCCAGTGGACATCGGTGGGGGCTGCATGAATTGACTTAGACAATTTACTGCAAAAGTGATGTCAGGTCTAGTCAAGGTAAGATATTGCAGGCCTCCAATAGCACTCCTGTAGATACTAGGGTTTGTCATAGGAGTACCTTGAACTGCTGTGTAATACCTTCCAGCCACCATTGGTGTGGGACAAGCCTTGATGTTCTCCATGTTTAATCTAGATAGCAATTGAGTGGCATAGTGCTTTTGTGTCAAGTACAAACCAGTGCTGTCTCTATGTGCCTCCATGCCAAGAAAGTGTGAAAGCTGGCCCAAATCTTTTAAGGCAAAAGTAGAGTTTAATTGAGTGACAAAATTCTGGATATGCTGAGATGAGTTTCCAGTTACAAGTATGTCATCCACATACACCAGGACATACTGAACTATCTGACCTCTTTTGAAGATAAATAAGGAGTTGTCACACCTGGATTGCTGAAATCCCCAGTCAATCATCTTGTTTCTGAGGGCATCAAACCAGGCCCTTGGGGCTTGCCTCAAGCCATACAGTGCTTTCTTTAACTTGCATACATAAGTAGGTCTCTGAGAGTCAACAAATCCTTCAGGTTGTGGCATGTACACTGTTTCTTTGAGAGGGCCATTTAGAAATGCATTATTAATGTCTACCTGCCTGATCTCCCAGTTTAATGTCACTGCAATTGCTAGTATGACCCTGATTGTGGAAGCCTTGGCCACAGGGCTAAATGTCTCTGTGAAGTTGATACCATAAGACTGTAGGAACCCCTTGGCAACAAGTCTTGCCTTGTGTTTCAGAATGGTTCCATCTGGATTTAATTTCAATTTGAAAATCCATTTATTTCCCACCAGTTGCTGTTTGGAATCATGAGGTACTAGCTCCCAAGTTTCATATCTCATCAGTGCATCATATTCATCATACATGGCCTTTTTCCATTCTGAGTGAGCTAGGGCATCTGACACTTTAACAGGTTCAGTAGGATGGGAGACTGAAAGTGGCTCAACACTGGAGGTATAGGTTTTGGGTTTAAAAATCCCACTTTTGGATCTGGTTTGCATAGGGTGTGTTGTAATCCCAGTGGATTGAGTGTGTGACATAACATGCTCTTCCTCTTCAATATGTGTGGAGGATATAGAGTGTTGTGAGTCTGGTGATGAGTTTGAAGATGGGTAATTTGGTGTCTGTGTGTGAGGTGACTGTGTGTGTGTTGAGTGAGTTGGTGTTTGTGTGTGTTCTAATGTGCCCCCTGAAGAGGAAGAGTGTGTGTCAGGAGAGGGTGGAACCACAGGTGATGAGGAGCTTGAAGATGCCACATCTGGACTGTCATGCTGCTGGGAGGTACTTAGGTGGAAGGGAAAGGAACTGAGGGAAGTATCATAGTGAATGGATCTATGGGGTCCTTGAAGAAAGCCAGTCTTGAAGGGGAAAGTGGTTTCATTAAAGGAGACATTCTTGGTTATATAAACCCTACCAGACTGAGCTAAACAAATATGACCTTTGTGAGAGGGGGAAGTACCAAGGTAGACACAGAGGGTGGAGTGAAAGGCAAATTTGTGGGAGTTGTAGGGGCGGATATGTGGGTAACAAGCACATCCAAACACTCTGTGAATGGTGTAATCAGGGCATTTATGGAACAGGACCTCATAAGGGGATTTGGATTGTAGGACAGGGGTGGGAAGTATGTTTATGAGGGTTACAGAATGTTGAAAAGCTTCCCACCAATGATCTCGAGGGCATACCGGCTTGAGCTAGTAAGGTTAGCCCTAGTTCTATGATATGCTGTGTTTTCCTCTCACTTCGCCATTTTGAGCATGAATGTGAGGGCATGGGTGTCTAAAGTGAATGCCATCTTGTTTTAAGATGGGAGTGAGTGTTCATGCTCTCCTCCCAATCGATTTGAAGGCACTTGATGGTAGTGCCAAATTGGTTTTCAACAAATCTTTTGAAATCAAGGAAGACAGAAGATGCCTCAGATTTTAATTTAAGTGGATAGATCCAAGTAAAACGAGAATGGTCATCAATAAAATGAATATAATATGTGTAGCCATGAGTAGATTTTAGAGGTGCAGGGCCCCAAATATCAGAATGCACAAGGTTCTTTTGGAGTAGGAACGGGAAGGGTGAAAGCGAGGCGGGATACTAATTCCTCACCCGCAAATCCAACCTTCCCGCAGGTTATTTTCTTTTGTCAACGACGACATAATTCTACGATTAATAGAATGATCCAAAACATAGAAGTTGAATTTCTTTATCACGAATAAATTAATAATATTAACAATTTTTTAATAGAGATTATTTTGAGATTATTTTTTATATATTATCTAGGAATAATCTAAAACTGCAGAAGCATGAGAACTTGAAGGAAAAGAAGGTAAATCATGGCCTTTGCCAAATTGGCAGGCTTCACAGAAATCCATTTCATTCAAAGTAGAACTATTACATTGCACTAAAACTTGGTCTAAGACCTTCTTGGAGGGGTGACCTAACCTATTGTGCCAAACAGTGGCATCAATACAGGATTTACTAGAACCAACTAAGGACAAAGGGGATGACATTGAGACATCTTTAGGAGAAGTAGGATTTGTCAAAGCGGTGACGATCTGTGAGAGTCCATCTTCAAGAGCCCCTGCTAGAAGAGTCTTCCCTGTAGTCTGTTCTTTGACAAAACAACAAGATGAATCAAACACAACATAGATGGGATTATCAGCAGTTAACTTAGATATGCTTAACAGGTTCTTAGTAATGTGAGGGACATGAAGTAGGGAATTCAAAGTGAGTGGAAGGTGTGGTGTGTGTAAGGTGCTGGTGCCAACATTGAGTATTTTAAGTCTTTCACCACTACCAACTGTTAAAGAGTCATTACCAGAGTAACCTGAGCTCAAGTGCAGGTTATTAAGATCAGATGTAACATGGTTTGAGGCACCACTGTCCAGGTACCAAGCCTGATCATTGACAGATTGAGGGGTAGCAAGGTAAGCTGATACTTGTCTAGGATTTGGAGGCTGCTGCTGTTGTTGCTGCTGTTGTGATTGATTTGTTTGAGTTCCATTTGGATTGAAATCCTCTTCAAACCTGTGCCAGCAAATTGGTGCTGTGTGTCCAGTTTTGCCACATAATTGACATACCATTCCTCTACCTGAACCACTTGAACTTCGGCCACCTAGCTCGTCCCCTGCCTCTGCCACCTCTGGATTGGCCTCTGCCTCGATTTGAGTTATGCTGATAGGAGTTTCCAGAGGTCTTGTTATCGAATTTGGAGTTTGACCTAGAGGCAAGGTGTGCAGCTGGCTGTGCATTCTCCAGGGATTGAACAGGATTGAACCGGGCAATTAGACGTTCATGAGTAATTAAGGCCGACTGAACTTCTTTCCAGGTGAGAGAACCAACCCTAGATGTGATATTGACGATGGCAGCTTCATAGTCCTTGTCCAGGCCGCCTAAGGTGGCAAGAATCAACTCCGATTTGGAGACAGGGTAGCCTGCAGCAGCTAACTGATCAGCGAAGGACTTCATCTGGGCAAGATAATCTGCCATGGTTTTAGTTCCCTTTGTGGTCTTGGTGAGAGCATCCTTGAATTCAAGCATGCGAGCCTCTGAATGACTGTTGAATAGATCCTCAAGGGTCTTCCACACATCAAATGCAGTATCACAACCAACAATTTCAAGAAGTGCCTGTTCTGTCATCGAACCAAGGAGCCATCCCATAAGAAGGCTATCAGTTGTCATCCATTCATCATACGCCGGATTTGGGATGCTGGAGGTCAGTGTAATACCTCCAGGACCTGGATAAGTTAAGAAGGGTGACGGTTTGGGTTGAGCTCCGGTGAGATGACCATCGAGCTTGTGTCCACGAACCACCGGAAGAACGGTGTAGCGCCAAAGGAGATAGTTTGTCCGGTCAAGTTTAACAGTGACTGTCTGAGCAAGATGACCTGAAAAAGGAGTTGGTTGAATCGGAGATCTGAGCGGTGGAGGAGTAGTGGAGCTTGAAGGGAACGAAGAGAAATTTAGAGAGTTGGCAGCTGGTTGTCTCACTGTTGAGGCTGGTGTTTGGATTGAAGAAAGCTCCGGTCGGATTTGGGAGGAACCAGCCGTACTGATTGTTCCGAAAGTGACAACCGGCGGAGACGGAGGCGTGGTTGACGGATTTGGAGCCGTTGGACGCTCCATAAGGCTCTGCTACCAAGAAAGATAATATGCAGAATGTATATATTATCTCTTATGTTTCATTCAGAGGGAATACAAGGATAAATACTAGAACAAGAATAACAAACTAGTACTAGAGAATCTAACTTAGGATATTGTGTGCCACATGTCACCACAATAATCATTACACATAATTATTATCCAAAGCATTTATTTATCATCTTCAATATTCTTAACAAATAATTTCTGAGAGGACAGTCATCAGGCAAGGGATTGCGACTAAGTGGAGGCGCCGGTAGTGAAGGTAGTGATGCCTAGTTCTATAGTTACTTATAGACTGCTCATTTGATTATGGATCTGGCGGTAAGGCTGGTTCTTCCTATAGGCTATGGGAAGGAGGCTAGGGATTTTCCATAGGGAATCGGGGGTGGAGGATGCAGTTCACCGGCGATGGAAGCGACAAAAGCTGCAGCAAACATTGACGGCTTGCTTGAATGGGCAATCGACTTGGACATCTTCCATTCTCCATCATCACAAATCCAATCTGGAGATGTCAACTGTCTGTCTTCGTGTGATGGTGAAAGGAAGCTCTTTTCTTTCCCTAATTCAGGTGCTTTTTCTTGTTTTGGCTTTTACCCTTTGTTTTTCTGTTTGAGTAGACATATCAATTGATGTTCGCATGAGCTTAATCAGTGTTAAGTTTTTAGTATAATGTTTTCTTGATTCATTTTGGTTGCAAATCATTTGGAAGAGTCATGACAATTAGGCTCAATAATTAAAAGGTTAGTTATACTTTTTCTTGTCAAGTATGTTACGTTCAAAGCAATTGTCAAAACCAGATCAATGGTTTAATGGATGGCTATTCCTTGTTTTTGTGGTCATCTTTTATGTATTTCCATTCGCTATGTTTACTTGATACATTCTTATGGTCATTCTGAATTCAATTTCAATTATCAGATTTGCGGATACGGTGAGTGAAGTTGAAGCATTGTTTGAGCTATTTAAAAGCATTAGCAGTTCTGTGATTGATGATGGGCTTGTAAATGAGGTATATTTTGTTGAGTATTTTGTGGTTCTAGTTATGTTATGTGTTGATTAATTTTCAATATAACATTCCCTCGTTTAAAGCTTTTATATAAAGTCTGATAAGTTTTCCGTATAATATTTGTAAGTCCTATAGAAACACGAATGTTTCTCCTTAGTGAAGGTTTTGATCTTTAGAGATTTTGTAAGGCATTCGAATCACTGATTTACTGCAACCAAATCATCTGTTTATGGAAGGCATGCTCGAAAGGGAAAAGCTGCTATATGTGTACCGTTTTGATGCTGTTTCAGAGCATTCACTAATGAAGATTCACAGCCCCTTTATCCGTGATGAGATGGCATTTCTGTTTCAATGATTGAAGCTTTAATGCTCGAATCCTTCTATTTCAGGGAAGTAACCGTTAGCCCTTTGTTAATATCGTTTTCTTTTATTGAACTTATTTGATTCTGAAATCTGCCTGATCTTGTGCTCATTTCATTTGTGGAAGGTTTGAAATTTTGAAAGGTTGCTGTTTTGGTTCTGATACAAAGCTGATTTGGTGGTGTTTCAAAATCATAGCAACGTTTCAAGAATTCATTCTGGGATTCTGAAGGATATGCAATCATTTCTCTGAAAAAAGGTGTATTCTTACTATGTTAATATCATACTGTCATTTACTACACTGATTTGAGCATTTAATGTACTGATTTTATGATGATTGTGTTGTATGGTAGCCTCTGTTCGATGGCTTGGCCAATCCTGAAATGAACCTGCTCTTGACTGCAGCCTGATTCAGAATCGTGGCTTGGCAAATCAAACATGTGCTAAATCGAAGCTCCGAATCTCTGATTTCAGGGAAGTATTAGTTCACTATTATTCTCTGTTTATTACTACAAAGTGACATTAGGCCAGATTGATTAACCGTCTGTTTTATCCCCTAATAAACCTGCTGGGAATCTCAGAATCATATCCTTAGGATTGATTTTCATAGTTTCTGCCCCCTGAGTGTTTTCTTGCTGAATCTGCTGAAAAGTCTTTGTACCTTGGCTGCCTGCCTGCTTTGTATTGCTGACTGAATTTCCTAAGTGTTGTACCGTCTTTCTCGTATTGTGCTTCAAGCTTGCTGCACTCTAAATATCTTAGAACCTGCTGCTTAAAGCGTGCTGACCGTCATCAACTTGAGTTTTAACTCCTGATGTGCCTGTGCATTTTTATTAACCTGCTACTGTGTATTTGCAAGTCTGGTATTGTTTTGAGAAGATTTTGTAACAGACATCCCTAGTGCCCTCAGGTCTGCTGAACGCTTTGTTTTCAGCATTGAGTTTCAGACTTGATAATCGTATCCATTGGATTTGTTTATCACTCTTGAAAGTCAGCTGAAAGTTCAGTTTGCTTTTGACTTGTGGATCTTTTTAGCCAATTTATTTGTTCTAGTTGTATCAATTAAAGTTGTGAGCTTCAGTAGAGCATTTGAATTATGTGGTTCATTGCTGATATGTTCTTGTTGATTCTTAAACTGAATCAGAGTTATATCAGTCCCTCTTTGTATCAATAATACAATGAACTGTTTTCTTGTTGTCTCTTTACTGAACCTGAGAGTACTGGTTCTGTGTTTTGTTTTAAGCTTTTATTTTTGAGAATATTTATAATCAAACACTTTCTGTTCCATCACACATTCTGGTTGTTTTGATCACATAGTCCTTTGTGACGCTTCATTATTGTCACCATAAGGTTAAGTGTCAACTGGTTATATCTGCCTGCAAGTTTTTTTAATCTAATCAGATTAACTAATAAGTAATTCTTTTAATCAATTTGCATTATCATTTTCTGTACTCCTTCTGTGAACTTGCTTTACGCTTTACTCTATCAGCCTGTTGTTAATCATAATCTTACTTTGATTGCTATTCAAATAAATCAATTTGATCATTTCTTTAAATCTAAGTAAGTTGTTTGATCAAATTAGCCACACACTAACCTTGGGATATGTGAGAAATGCATTTCTCTACAGTCCCCTAAAAATGTATGTAATTTTTTCCCAAGAAAGGAAGTTGTTTTCTATGCAATTCATATGATGAACAGAATGTTTGATGCAGACGACCATTTCCAAGAACCTTCTTTTCAATCAATCAGCGGTCTTGAAGTAGATATGAAGACTGTTCCCTCTTCACCGGGTATGCTACTAAGCTATGATCATATAAATAATCTCAACACTAAGCTATGATCATGTAAATACAAGAATGCATTTTTTTGGTTGGACACACTAAGATATGGTCCTGTAAGCACAAGAACGCATTTTGTTGGTTGGACTCGTATTTTTAATGTTTGAAGAAGGTTACTAATGTGATATTTGTAATTGTTGCAGGTGTATGGTGCAATGCCAATAAGAAGATGGTTGGAGAAGAATGTGGTGAAAGACAATCAAAGATGCTAGTGAAAGAAGAAATAGATGAAGACCCGGCGGTTGAAAAAGATGTCGGACGTGTGAATGCAGCAACTCCAAGAAAGAACAATACTTGGAGTTATGATGAACATCTGGTCCGAGCTTTATCGTGGAATTTGTTCTGTAATGGTTAGTATGGTGTCCTCTTTTATATATGCCTATATTTTTAGAAAATATATTTTTAGTAAGGTGAAGAGTGAAACATGTTGTTCAACCGATCTTACTGATTTATGTTGATTATGATATCCTTATTGTTTGTCAAAAACTCTTTTCATTAATCAAAAGTCAGCAAGAAGTTGTATGTATGTTTTGGTAGCAAAACGATAGGGAGAAGGTATAGTCATGTTTTAAGTATTTGCAAGGACTTGCCTCGAGTGGAGAAGGTATAGTCATGTTTTAAGTATTCAAAATGGTTCTAAGGTTTGAGGTTACTGAGCTTTTTGTAATAAGACTCATTCATAATACTGGTGAAAGTGTATCTATTTTTCCTATTTTCGGATATTACATTATAGTCTTTCTTCACTAATTATTGATGGAAGTTTGACTTTATGTAAAGTATGTAAAGGTGGATGTTTGTATAGTACTGTGAGTGTACATGTTCTTGAATGCAGTTGCTATTGGCAATTTGTTATTGAATCATGATTTTGCATTTTGTTGTTATTGAATCCTGATTAATGAGAGGAAAATAATCTATAATGAGGGGATGTTTTTTTTATCAAATCGTAATTTAATAAGGGGTAAATGAATCTACAATAAGGGGTTATTTATGTTATTAAATCATGATTTGTGAGGGGTAACTTACCTTATAATAAGGGTTTAGATTGTTATTAAAAATGATTTTTAATAACAGGAAAATACCATTATTAATGTCCGATATTATTAATAACGGGATTGAGTTTCCCGTTATTGAATACCTTTACCGGCGGAGGCAATAATAAGAAGTATAATGAAATTTCCCGTTATAAAGGCTTTTATAAGAAATGACAATGAATGAATTTAAGAAAGACTTATTAATAGCCGATTTTCTT
The DNA here is from genome assembly GCA_026214975.1 of Gentiana macrophylla. Taxonomy (NCBI): domain Eukaryota; kingdom Viridiplantae; phylum Streptophyta; class Magnoliopsida; order Gentianales; family Gentianaceae; genus Gentiana; species Gentiana macrophylla. The sequence continues at coordinate 90,930,850 of CM047814.1, forward strand.
GTAGTATATGATAGCATTCAGCTGCAATATGGCCAGTTTTGCCACAGACTTGACAAACAGGTCTTGGACCTGATCTTCCACCTATGTTCCCTTGATTACGACCTTCTCTAGAGCCCCTAAAACCACGTCCTCTGCCAGGATTCTGACTATTTTCACCATAGTTGTTATTGTTCTTGCTTCTCCCCCCTGATTTCTGAGTGGCAAGGTGTGCTGATGGAGGAGGAGCATCCAGAGTAGTAGAGGGATTAAACCTTGCCAGTAAGCGCTCATGAGTGATCAATTGAGACTGAACCTCCTGCCAGGTAAGAGATCCAATTCGAGAAGTGATGTTGACTATTACTGATTCATAGTCTTTCCCTAAACCACCAAGAGCAGCCAAAATCAGTTCAGACTTGGAGATTGGATAACCTGCTGCAGCAAGCCCGTCGGAGTAAGATTTCATAAGAGCCAAATATTCCATCATAGGTTTGGTACCCTTGTCGGTTCTAGTCAAAGCTCCTTTGTATTCAAGCATTCGAGCCTCAGATTTGTTGTTGAAGAGGACTTCAAGAGTGTTCCAAATTTCAGAGGCTGTGTTGCAACCCACAACCTCTTGAAGTGCAGATTCGGTCATAGAGGCCATCAACCATCCCATAAGAAGCTGATTTGTAGCCAACCAGTCGTCATAGGCCGAATTTAAAGCTGATCCATAACCAGTAGTAGCCAGGAACTGAGGTGGACAAGCTGTAGTCCCCAATAAATGACCTTCAAGACGATGACCCCTAATGATAGGAAGGATGGTCGATTTCCAGAGCAGATAGTTGCTTGTGTCAAGTTTAACGGTGCAGCTCTGATTGAGATTGCCACCAAAGGGAGCAGTACTGAGCAGACGTGACGGAGTAACTGGTGGTTGCGAGTACGACGGGAACAAGAGGACTTCAGCTCGAGATAAACTCTGAAATGAATTTTCAGGCATGAATCGAGTAGCGATTGGTGATATAGGTATCTGCATGTAGTTGGCCGGAAAAGTGTGGGGCGGTGTAACGGTAGAGAAGGAGGAACTGCCTTCTCCAGGTTGGGACTGAGGAATCGGTGTAGTGATGGATCCAATGGACAAGGTGGAGAAGGGAATGTTAACAGTGGAAGCAATTACAGGCGGTGGTGTACCGCCGGAGGTGGAATCGGCGTTAGCCATTTTGTCTCTGATACTTTTCTGGATCCAAGCTGGTATGCTGATAGTGGAGCTTCAAGTCACATTGATTATGATCTCAATAACCTGCATCTAAGCTCAGGATATGAGGGTTCTGATGGACATGTTGTAGGTAATGGTGAATCTCTTTCTATTGCTCACATTGGTCATTCTACAATTCCTGTTAATTCTAATTCTTCTAAGTTAAATCTCAAAAACATCCTTCATGTGCCTACTATTACTAAGAATCTTCTTAGTGTATCCAAGTTGACATCTGATAATCCTGTTTTCCTTGAATTTCACTCCAATTGTTGTTTTGTGAAGGATCAAGTCACCAAGAAAGTTCTTCTACAAGGAACTCTTAAGAATGGCCTCTACCAAATGCATCTACCTATGAGTCTGAGCTCCCCTCAATCCAAAGTTGTTGTCCATCAGTCTGGTGTCTACTCATGTTCCAATAAATCTGTTGATCAACATTCAGCTTTTGTAGTTTCTCCTTATGATAGAGCCAACCTGTGGCATAGGAGATTAGGACATCCTTCAGTTAGAATTATGCATCATGTAATGTCCTTCTGTAATGAATCTTTAAAGTTGAATGAGAAATTGTCTTTTTGTGAAGCTTGCTGTTATGGTAAACAACATTCTTTTGCTTATCCCTTTATCTAGTTCCAAAACCAAAGGCTCTTTTGAACTTGTGCATTACGATCTTTGGGGCCTGCCTCACATTTTCTACATCTGGTTATACTTACTATATTGCCTTTGTTGATGACTTTACTAAATACACATGGATCTTTCCCCTTAAGCTAAAATCTGATGCCTTACAGGCCTTTACTCACTTTAAGCATCAAGTTGTCACTCAGTTTAATCATCCTATCAAATGCTTGCAAACTGACTGGGGGGGAGAATTTAGGTCTTTTGAACCTGTTCTAAAAGAGGCAGGTATCCTTTTCAGACACCCTTGCCCTCACTCACATGCCCAAAATGGCAAGGTAGAAAGAAAACATAGGGCCATTGTAGAAATGGGGTTAGCCTTGTTAGCACAGGCCTCCATGCCACTAAAATTTTGGTGGGAGAGTTTTTTACATTCAGTAAGACTTATAAATTATTTGCCTACTCCCACTCTTGATAACAAATCTCCTTTTGAATGTCTGTTTGGTAAGATCCCTGATTACAAATCTCTTAGAGTGTTTGGATGTTCCTGTTACCCCTACTTAAGACCCTATCATACCAGAAAATTTCAATTTCACACTCTTAAGTGCACTCATCTAGGTCTTAGTCCTAATCACAAGGGATACTTATGTCTTGATCCTAGTGGCAGACTGTATATCTCTAGGGATGTCATATTTGATGAACATAGTTTTCCCTACTCCTCATCCAGTCAAAAACAAACCTCATCCATCTCAAAGTCCACATCTGGTGATACTGTCCTGTCCTTACCCTTGTCCACTTACACACCTGCTACTAAAGATCTGGCTGTCACCAAATCTGGTTCTAAATCTGCTCATGTAACTCCTCCAATCATCTAGACTCCTAGTCCTTCTACTAATCAGTGCCAATCTCCCTGTTTGCAATCTGCCATGTCATCTCCAGTGACTGAATCCCAACAATCTTATTCTCCTGTCCCATCTTCTCATCACAGTCCAAGTCCCCATCAGCTTGAGCCTCATAGTCCTCACCAGTCCCCTACCTCATCTGTATCTCCTGCTTCCTTCTCTTCATCTCCACCTTCCAATTCTCCACCTAATCTTGTCAATCAGCATCCTATGCAGACAAGAGCCAAAAGTGGCATTTTCAAACCAAAAACTTACTCATACCTAGCCACCTCTTCTCCTTTACCCTCACATCCACCAGAACCTACTCAAGTGTCAGATGCCCTCAAAAATCCTGACTGGAAGCAGGACATGGATGATGAGTACAATGCTCTCTTGAGGAACCACACATGGGAATTGGTTCCCAAGTCTCAAGCACACAATTTGATTGACAACAGATGGGTTTTTAAACTGAAGCTCAATCCTGATGGTACAATCCACAAGCATAAGGCCGGTTGGTGGCCAAGGGATTTAATCAAACTCCAGGAGTGGACTATTCTGAGACCTTCAGTCCTGTGGCTAGAGCCTCAACTATCAAGATAATCCTTGCTTTAGCTGTGGCTCTTGATTGGCCAATCAAACAGATAGACATTAATAATGCCTTTCTTAATGGCACCTTGTATGAATCTGTCTTTATGAAACAGCCTGAAGGATTTCTTGATAAAACTAAACCTGATCATGTGTGCTACTTAAAAAAGGCTATATATGGGTTGAAACATGCTCCTAGGGCCTGGTTTGAGGAGTTAAGAAAACAATTAACTACTTGGCAGTTTCAGCAATCCAAGGCAGATCCATCTCTTTTTATTTTTCATTCTGGCAAAACTCATCTGTGTGTTCTTGTGTATGTAGATGACATACTTATTACAGGGAATGACACTGGACAACAACTATGGTGGAAATAGTCAGAATCCTGGCAGAGGACGTGGTTTTAAGGAAAGACTATGAATCAGTAATAGTCAACATCACTTATCGAATTGGATCTCTTACCTGGCAGGAGGTTCAGTCTCAATTGATCACTCATGAGCGCTTACTGGCAAGGTTCAATCCCTCTACTACTCTGGATGCTCCTCCTCCATCAGCACACCTTGCCACTCAGAAATCAGGGGGGAGAAGCAGGAACAATAACAACTATGGTGGAAATAGTCAGAATCCTGGCAGAGGACGTGGTTTTAGGGGCTCTAGATGAGGTCGTAATCAAGGGAACATAGGTGGAAGATCAGGTCCAAGACCTGTTTGTCAAGTCTGTACACTCCAGGTTTGCTCTCAAAGATATTGGAGACTTGTATCACTTCCTGGGAGTACAGGCAATCAGAAATGACTCTGGTTTATATCTGTCACAGCATGTTTATGCTCAGCAGCTTCTTGATAGATTGGGCATGCAAAATTTAAAGCCTTGCAGCACCCTTATGGTTGTCACAGCCAAGACTGCTCCATCTACAGAGTTAATGACTAATCCTACACTGTACAGAAGCACCATAGGGGCATTACAATATCTGACTTTTTCAAGGCCTGATCTTGCCTTTGCTGTCAATTCCTTAAGTCAACATATGCAATCTCCAACTGTTTCTAATTGGCAAGCTGTCAAACATTTGCTGCGATATGTGAAAGGTACACTTCACTATGGGCTCTTATTCAAACCATCTCAGCCATTACATATTCACAGTTTTAGTGATGCTGACTGGGGGTGTGATAAAGTTGATAGAAGATCAGTTGCTGCTTACTGTGTCTTTCTGGCTGGTTCCTTAGTCTCCTGGTCATCAAAAAAGCAACTTTGTGGTCTCTGTGTCCAAAGACAGAATCATAATACCGTGCCTTAGCAAATGCTGCTGCAGAAACTCAATGGCTGCTCAATGTTCTTTCGTAATCATCATCCAAAACCTCTTCTTAAACCTATTCTGTGGTGTGATAATTTGGGGGCTGGGGCCTTGGCACACAATCCAGTTATGCACTCTAGAGTAAAACACATAGAGCTGGATGTTCATTTTGTGAGAGATAAAGTGATGCAAGGTCAAATGGCAGTCAGATATGTACCCTCTTTTGATCAGATTGCTGATGCCCTTACTAAACCCTTGCCTGCTGCTACTTTCTCTTATCTTAGAGACAAACTCAATGTTGTTTCCACCCCTTTTCGTTTGAGGGGGGATGTTAGAACATAAGGACTATATTGTAATTCTAGATAACTTGTGTATCTAGTATGTTATTAATGTGTACACCTAGCATGTACACTTGGCAGCTTTCTAGATAAGTTGTTAGGATAATATCTAGTATTTATGTTTGTATGCTCCACACATTTAAGGTAATGGAATCTATTATCTAAATTCTGTTTCTTATCTAGAGAGTAACAAAAATGACCTATGGCTTGTCATTTTGATTTAAACTTCCATATACGTACGGTACAAATTCATAATTGTATTGTGAATGTATGATGCAATGATTTTGGATGGTGTCTATTACGGGGGATATCAAATGTTAGTAAGAATCTACATGTAGATGTATCAACGTATCAATCGGTGATTTTTATGTGGTGTCTATACATGTGAACATCACTTATAGATATCTACATCACGCATATAGGTATCTATATGTGATATATTTTCGTCTCTAAAACTTTAGATACGTAGTTGTAACTCTTTGAGTAATAATGAAACAGATACAATCATTCAACAACAGCGACTACCACCACCCAGCTTCATCAGCATTATTGACTATTATATAGTATCTATTGAACATAATGTTACCCATCATAAGCAAAAGTGTAGATAAAGATTGTCAAACTAAATAATTATATTCGTATCATTACTCTTATCATACTCATAATTTATAATTTGCTCAGAAAAGTCACATGCAATGTTAAAATACATGAAAAACCAGATGTGACCCTCCTTTTTCTCTTTTTACTACTCTTCTCGAGAACTATAGGAAAAATGTAGCGTACAATAATAATAGGGGAACATTAGGTTTTAGTCCATTTTACGTCATTTATATAAATTTTAATCCAGTTTATATTTTTTTTGTTGATTTAAGGACAAAACATTTTCCTTCGGACTATTTTGCCCTTTCTTTTAATCCATAATATTCCATTCTTTTAATCTGTTCTCCCGTGTTTTACTCATCTGAAGAGGAATTTTTTTCTGATCGCAATGGTGGCGAACCGGTGGATAGATACGGCGACGGGAGATTTGTTTATGGGCGCTTATCTGATTAGTGGAGCTCGTTTCGGTAATTGTTTATGCCATTCAGCTTTCTTTTTGCTTTTTCCCCCTTTTTATAGTTGTTCTCACGGCTCTATATGCATTAACTCGCCCTGATCTGAGTGTATGATTAAGTATTTGCGCAACTGGGGTTGAGGGGGCGAGCATGTTCTCCCTGCAGCCATAAACATTTATTAAGCAGCTTCAATTAATGATATATATACTTTTGAAAATGTTTCATATCATTTTAGTATTGCTGCAGAATGACAGACCATTTTCTATTTGATAATTCAAGATCTTGAATGAATACAAAACTTTGTTCAAACTTCTTTGAAATGGCATAGCAATGACATGACTATCATCAATGACATGATAAAATTGTTTTTGGTTAGTGTTCTAAATCTAATCAACCTGCTTCAATTAGTTTTGTGTTTTGATTTTCTCCTTGGTTTTGGATTCATTTTGTGTTGTGATTCAAATAGTAGTTGACTTTTTCTTTAGCATAATGATGAAATTTCGTTGAATTTGACTCTGAATCGGGCAGTATTGCTACAGTGGCCTCTCAATTTGACATTTTAGCTTTTGTTCTCTGCTACTTTTCTTCGGGAGATTATTGTGTGGTGTCTCCACACGGTGCGGAGACACCGCACACCACACACCACACACCTTCATTCTGTATTAAAACTGTGTGGTTCTGATCGTTTCACCCGTCACTTCACATCAAATTCCCTCACCACACAATAACTTCCCCTTTTCTTCAATAATGTTAGTTATGCCTTCGTCAACATTTCAGCTTTATTCTCTGCTATTTCACATCTATGGTGCAGGTGTGATGTGTTTTCCCTCTTATATTATGTTTTTAATGTGCCTTAAAAGAGACGACCAATCCGCTGTTTATCAGTAAACTGTGACTATATATATTTTTTTCTTTCTTTCTGTTTTTGTTTTTTAACCCTTTAAATTGAAATGATCATGCCATATGCTTGATTGTATAATTGAAATGCTGTGAATGTATATTTCCAGCTTGAACCTTGTGATATTCTGCAAAGCTTTTGTTCCAATTCCATTGATAAAATTTCCTATTGTGTATAAAGATGTATTTTACTACAATTTGGTTTATTTCATGTAAAAGAATTCGATTAAATGTACATAAAGAGCTTTCCCCATGACTTTTTTCCAAGAGTAAAATGTAAAGCCATAAACATCATATTGGATTCTATAGAAGAGGTCGTACATCACAAGTATACTATCATTGAGCCATGAATTTCATTTCTCTTTCCATTTTGTAAAAGATTGTTTTTATAAAAGATCTCTGATCTACATATGTGCTGATTAAGCTCTAGTGATTGGTGTGTGTGTGTGTTTGAACTGTGATTTTTTTCCTTCTTTCTTTAACCAATTCTACTTGCTTTTTGTTATATATTTATTTATGTGTATATATATCTTATGTTGATGTGTTACTTTGTTGGTGTTAATAGTTCTGTTGAGAGCAAAAATAATAGTAGGTCTGTTGTGGTTGATCATATTGGTGATCCCACTGTTTAAGGTTTCGTTTAAGGATGCATCTATGATGTTTTAAAGAAGATGGATTGTGTTTTTTACTTGGTTCATATCATTAAACTTTCTAATATACTAGTGTTACTTTGTTAGTGTGTTACTTTGTTGGTGTGTTACTTTGTTGAGAACAAAAATAGACTAGTGTGTTACTTTGTTAGTGTGTTACTTTGTTGGTGTGTTACTTGGTTGAGAACAAAAATAGACTAGTGTGTTACTTTGTTGGTGTGTTACTTTGTTGAGAACAAAAATAGACTAATGTGTTACTGTGTTACTGTGTTGAGAACAAAAATAGACTAGTGTGTTACTTTGTTGGTGTGTTACTTTGTTGAGAACAAAAATAGACTAGTGTGTTACTTTGTTGGTGTGTTACTTTGTTGGTGTGTTACTTTGTTGAGGACAAAAATAGACTAGTGTATTACTTTGTTGGTGTGTTACTTTGTTGGTGTTACTTTGTTGAGAACAAAAATAGACTGGTGTGTTACTTTGTTGGTGTGTTACTTTGCTGGGGTGTTACTTTGTTGGAACAAAAATAGACTGGTGTGTTACTTTGTTGATTTAAATGGTTATGTTTGTGTTTTTTTGTCTTTAGAAAATTGGAGGAGCCTAGATTCTCTATTGATGAGGCCGAGCCGATGCTATTTGATGCATTTTCTACTTCATACATCTTTCATGGAGTTTGATGTGGTGCGGGTTTGAAGGATGAAGGTCCATACATGGTAAAACAAACTGCTTTCGTCTTCAAGAATTTGAAGAATGTTTTAGTTTCATTAATATGCTTTTTGATTACATCAAATAGTATTAGGCTTTATTCTCTTTATTCCCCCGGAGTTGTATCTCCATAATGCTTTGATAGATTGTTTCATTAGGATATGAAGCATTTTTTTTGATAGATTGTTGTATTACGTAATGTTAATGGTGATATTTTGGATGTTAATAAAATGTGTCACTGTTGCCGTGTTACTGTGTAATCTTGTATTCTTGTATTCTTGTATTCTTATTCTTGTATTCTTGTATTCAAGTATTCTTGTATTCTTGTATTCGCGAACAGCTGCGATAAATTTCGGTTTTCAAATACTACGTCGTAAAGGTATCAAATGAGGTCTCAAAATGAAGATTAAAAAAAAAATGAACTTTGGTGAAACAATTATGATGATCGGTGTTCTAAATCAAAAGTTACGGTCGTTTATAAAAAAAAAACGCTCTGGTTAATATAAATATTTTTTCGTCTTTTCAAAATATACGTCGTAAGGGTATCGTGTTTGGGCTCAAATTGAAGAGCAAAAAAAAATATGAATTTTGGTAAAAAAATTTTGATGATCGGAGTTATAAATAAAAAGTTACGACTGTTGAAAAAAAAAAAAAAAAAAAAAAAGAAAAAAATGAAGCAGGTCAAGGCGACAAGCAGCGGACCAACCTGAAGCATATGTATATGATGTTTGCGGCGTGTCCTTTTTATTAAAAGGGTATTTTTGTCCGTCTGAAATTTTTTTGTCCTTTTTGCAACTAAAAAAAGAGTGTGTCCTATTTATTAATTTTGTAAATATTTTTGTCCTTTTCTCTCAATCCCCCAAATAATAATAATAATAATAATAATAATAATAATAGAGTTATAGAGGGGTTGGGAACTTGTGATGGGACAAAAAGGTAGGGTACAATAATAATAGAAGGTATAGGATGAGACGGTAATTCTGATGCGGGGACTCGTTATTAGAACAAATCGTCGGATAATTGCCAAATAAACAAACACACAAAAAAAAAAATTTGTCTTTTCTACGTGTGACAGTAAAACAACGATCCGTTCTAATGGAGACTTTTTGCAACAATTGATATAGATCCCACATTAATAACGGCTTAAAAGTCAATTGCCATTTATTATGGCGTTTAATGTTGATAAAGTATTTACTTTTGTAAATTGTATTATTTAAAGATCAATCAAATTTACCTCAAAAAAATAAATTTAATCAAAGTTTTTGTATTTTCTTCTCTAACTCTAAAGAGCTCGATTATTTATTTTAGATATATTTAGAAAAGTGATGTATTATAATTTTTTGGGGGAAGGAATTTCTGAGACAAAAAAAAAAATAAACGTAAATGGAGTGAGGACGTTCTTTTTTCTGATGTTATAAAGATGAAAAACAAAATATTTGGACAAAAATACCCCTTGTTACTTTTTACCTCTACAAATAGTAGCGATCAAACAAGAAGAATGTAATTTAAAATGTCGTAACATTCAATGAAAAATAATGTATTTTAAAAACAAGTAATAACAAATTTGAAAAAAATCGTAACACCCAATGAAAAAAAATAATAAATTAAAACAAATAATAATAATCTTAAAACAAGTAATAACAAATAGTAAAATATAATAACGGCTAATAAACAAGTCAGTATGATCCGTAAAATGTCGTAACATCCTAAAAACAAGTAGTAATGTACTTAAAAAAGAAGTAGTAATTAGCCAATAAACAAATAATAATGTTTTATAAAATAGATAAAATACATCAAAAAAATGTAGTAACGTTACAAAATTAATAGTAACAACCCTAAACCTTAAAATTTTTCAAAAAAAAAAAAAAAAACTGTTTGCTTCTCCGGCAACAATGACCGCCGTTAACTCCTTCGCCGGTGCATATGGCCCCAGTCCGGTGGCACAGCCGTAGGAGATGAACCAGCAGTCGGATTTTTGCAGATGAAGCAGCATTCGACCATCAATTATCCACTCAGCCGGCGAAAATCGGGAAGCCGGCCATCAAGTAACAGCCCTGCGTCTCCTTCAGCTTACTACCACCGGCGAGAAGAGAGAGGTGCTAGACAGGTTTTTCCGGCATCGGCTGCCGTCTTTCCACTAGTTTTTTCCGGCATCGGCTGCCGTCTTTCGCAAACAATCTTCTCGAGTCAAGGCCTAAGTGGCCCGATCAATCCCAGGCAACGGATTCATAAGTTCTATGGCAGCCATGGACGATGCTGCTGCTTTTTCCCTTTTTTTTCTTTTTTTTTCCCCTCTTCTTCTACATATATTTTGGCTGCAAATTCTAACAAACCAATTCCAATTGGCAAAAAAAACTAATTACTACTTGACAATTTTTGAACGCTGAACGCTGATGCCATCAATTTGAATTCCGGTGATAGTTCCGACCAGAATAGTGTTTGCCGGCAAGAAGGATTTACAAATGCAAAATAGATGTACAATTGATGAGAGATGCAGTTTCTATTTTCTAATTAGGTTTAATTAGAAAAAAGGGTATTCCGGTAATGTTAATTAAGTTTTGTCCTTTCTAATCATCCATGTACTTGTAGCCTAATAAATATATTAGTTTGTCCTTTTGGACAAAAACCTATAATTTTTTTTTGAGGAAGTGATGTATTATAATTAAGTGGTCGTAGACATTTTGTATAGTTTCTGCTTGAATTCTGCTTTGTATGTCTTTGTACAGTTTTTTTAAATTGTATTATTATATAGGGCAAATTATTTAAAAGGACTAATTTTCAACTTATTGGGGGTAATAGGACACTAATAAAACTTATTATGTTATAAGGACAATCTATTTTTCACTCCTATCTTAGCACATTGCAAACAAAAGGCTCGGGAAATCAGAAAGACGAAAGTAGATCAAAGCGGATCCACTCTCTCAACCTCCAAGAAATCGATCTTCACGCGTGTGAAAAGCAGATCAAAAGTTCTATTTTAGGTTAAATTCCAGTATTAATTTGAAGAAATCGCACGAATCAATCAAGAATAACAAAAAAAGCGGACAAAAAAAAAATGACGAGGAAAAAAAAAAGTTGTTACAACAGAGAGGAAAGAAGAGCAACAAAGAGGAAGACGAAGTCAATGAACAATCCAACAAATTCTCCGGGTGGATCACAAGTAAGTACATTGTAGATATATCAAATCATATCACAACTTATTTCGGAAAAAATTATTGAGATTACATAATTTAGAAATTGAAATATTGCAATAAAACATAGTTAAAAAATCATGTCACTGCATATTTGACAAAAATCATAGTTCGGTTTACTTAATTAATGGTTATATTGAAGAACAAAGCGAGATGTCATCAGCATATTTTGCTAAAATATTCGATTATATTTATTTTAAAATCATGTCACTGAATAATTTACCTATTTTGACATCATATCACTGCATATTTTAGAAGTATAGTATTATGTAAATGAATATGGGGGTAAATTGCAGTAAAACAGAGTTAAAAAAATGATGTCACTGCATATTTCAGCAGAATCATTGTTCAGTTTACATAATTTGGGATTATATTAACCTCATACATACTTAAAAAATCATGTCACTGCATAATCTAGGCAAGCATATGGATTTTGTTGAATAATAAAACAGAATATCACTGCATTTTTTGGTCAAATATTAAAGTAATATTTACTTTAAAATCATTTCACTTCATATTTTGGGAACAATAATTGGATGATTAACATGATTAACATCATATCACTGCATGTATGAGAAGTATAATAGTATGTAAAAGAATTTGAGGTTATATTGCAGTAAAACAAAGTTAAAAAATCATGTCAGTGCATTTTTAGCCAATGTCACTACAATTTTAGCCAATGTCACTGCAATTTTAGCAAATGTCACTGCAATTTTAAGCATGTCACTGCATTTTTAGCAAATGTCACTGCATATTTTCACCATCTCACTGCAATTTATGTTTAACAAAAATCTAATATTTTTTGCAGGACAAGAGAACAGTATAGATCCACACTCAACAGCATTGTCCAAATATTCCAAGAAATAAATAGGCAACTAACAACGGAACATTGGACAATGATTAGAGATACACCATTCAAACATATGTTTGAAGCATGCCACCATAAGAAGATTAGAAATGATAAAAAAAGCAACAAAATACTCGACAACCTCATCAGCACATACAACAAACAGAAGGCTGGATTCAAGATTGGAAAGAGCTATCACTTTCCAACAGCAAGAGATGTAAAATTGTTATTTGCAATAGAAGATGGCAAAGAACAGGTGCCAAAAATGAAGTATGATAAAACAAAGGAGATATCAATCAAAACTAAACTGTTTGATAAGGTTGACAGGATCAGCATCAGTAGCTTAAAGGAGCTCATAAAGCTGAAAGTGAAAGAGACAGATACAACATCAATTGAAGACACAGTAAAACTATTGTGTCTTCTATTGATTGCAACGATGATTTTTTATGCAACATCAGGCCAAAAAGTACCATGGTCATTCCTAAACTATGTGGATGACATGAGTACACTGAAATCATTCAACTGGTCATCCCATATACTGAATGAACTGAAGAAAGGGCTTGACAAAAGTTCATTTCAACCAAGAAAAGTAAATGGATGCACTATCATGCTGTTGGTATGTTTCATACAAAAACATTTCATTCTATTTGTACCGTGCTACATATACTGTTTTAAAGTGACATGAATGCATTCAAATACAAAATATATACTTTTATGTTACAAGATCGTTTCTTGAGCACACGATATATGATATGAGATCTTGCACAAGAGGAAAAGGAAAAAAATCAACAGGAGGGGACAAAAGAAAGCGAAAGCTATGGATACCAAGGTTATCAAAATGGGATGTGAGGCAATCAAGAATGTTCGACGATGAAAAGCTTAAAAAAATGCAAGAACATGAGGTAAATATTGCACTGATAAATTAAAAGTGACATAATTCATGGTCAATGAATTTTTAATGAACGTGAATGCACTTTACAGCAATGTCACTGCACTTTTAACCAATGTCACTGCATTTTTAGCCAATGTCACTGCAATTTTAGACAATGTCACTGCAATTTTAACCATGTCACTGCAATTTCATTCCATGTCACTGCAATTTAGCACATGTCAATTCACTTTCATCATATTTAACCTCAATTTTCCAGCATATCACTACACTTTCAACACATAACAATGAACTAATAACGTTACTAATAACGTTTGGTTATCCAACACATATAAAAAAAAATACTAATAATGTTTGGTTATCCAACATGAAACAGTTCAAGGTTGGAGATTTGAAAGCAACATTACCTGAAATCATGAGAACAAAAGGATGCACAGAGGATAAAAAAAAACATGATCAGAATGAATTGGAAGACAATGAGGATGAAGATGAAGAGCATGATAGTGAGAATGAAGAAGAAGAAGGAGATTATGATAGTGAGGATGAACAAGAAGAGGATCATATTGACAATGTTGAAGTTCACAATGATGAAGAAGAAATTGGAGGTGAAGATGTTGATGATAATGATGATGAAAGCGGAAAGAGTGAAGGAGGAGATGAAGATGATAATCAAGACGCAAACGAGCTGCGGATGTGCATCATGATCATGGTGAAGAACAAGAAATTGAGAATGATGATGATCATCACCAAAGAAGATGTGGAGTATGAACAAGGGAAAGAAAAGAATTAAAAGCAAAGAGGCAAAGAGAAAGATGAGCAAATATTGGGAGGAACTCCATCATTCACATTGCTCACACCTACACCAACACCACCAAAGGTATAACTACTACTTCCATTTTTCAAAAACACAAAAAAAAATGCAAAATAAATTAGTTCATGGCACCCAAACTCACATTAAATAAACATGATGCAGGATTTGGAAGAGAAAAAAATCCACGAAGAAAATGTCAGGTTGACAAAGGCATTGCAAGATGCAAACAGCCAAATTGAAGACCTCAAGAAAGCCGTGGTAACCACAAAGCTCAAAAAAAAATGCAGTGACATGATTCAATGTCACTGCAAACATGCAGTGACATTATGCAATGTCACTGCAAACATATAGTGACATTGTGCAATGTCACTACAAACTGATATAAACATTAGTTCCCCTTAACTAAGTGATAATATGTTCACATATAAATGCAGGACAAGATGAAAAGTAAAGAAACAGCTGCTGATTTGAGCAAAAGAAGGATTGTTGACCTACTCGATGAGACTCGAGAACGAGGAAATAGAGTGGAACAGTTAAAAATCCAAAAGCTGCAAATCGAAAAAGAAAAGCTGGAAATACAGAAGCAAAAGGATGATTTGGAACTGAAGCTTAAAACACTTGAAGATAATGTGGCAATCACAAATGAGGTAATAGATGTCCTCACAGCTGAAAAAACTGAACTGCAAATTGAAAAACAAAAATGGGAAAATAGTATTTCTAATGCAAAGACTCTCCTTCACAAAAAAAGCCATGAAATGCTAAGGAAAGATGAATACATCAGCAAAATGTTAAAACTAATGGATGAAAAGGAACCGTATAAACATATATCTACTATGCTGCGGGAGAGCGAGGAAAATATGAGAGCGGTCAAAGCAGTTGAAGAAAGGGCAAAAACAATTGACAACATCTTATTTGAAAGTAAAACAAAGGAGGGTACTCTACAAGCTGAACTGCAAAGCATGAAAGAGAGGAATGAAGCCTTGAAGAACAGCAAAAAGGTACAAGAAGAAGAAATTGAACAATTGAAAAGAGAGAACCAACAATTAAGTGATTCAATAAAACAAGATCTTTTGCAAGATGAACTGAAAAACCTGAAAGAGGGGTATGAAAAATTGATGGAAATCAAAAGGATCAATGAAGAAACAGTTGAAAAGCTGCAGAAAAGAGAAGCAAGACCTAAGAGATGAGATAGATAGCAATGCAGCACATCAAGTCACACAAGATTTGGAAGAAAGCAAGGATAAAAAGGAAGCAACCCCTGTTGGACACCAACTCCGACCTCGTGGTCCGCAACGGACCCCGGACTACTCAATTGAAAGGGGTGTAAAGAAAAATGCAAGAAAACAGGGGAGAAAAGAAGATTCAGCTTACCATTATGACCATCCAGAAAAGAAAAAGGAAAAGGAAAAGGCAAAAAATCCAAGGCGCATGAAGGAAATAAAATGTTGAATGATAAGCAGCTGTTGATTGCGTAAGACAAAGAAGCATACACATGTGGAGCATACATTCTACCAGAAGTATTCAAAAGAATCAAGGAATTGAATGAACAAGGTGGACAAGAGTAAGCACAAATAACTAAAACAATAACATATTATTCAATATTCATGCAAATCTTTAATACTAACATGGAAAATTACATCTTTTGCAGGGAATTAGTATGGTCAAAATCACTGGGAGACTACCCATTTGTCACTCTCAACTCAATCATGGAACTTCTAAATCAACTCTTCATAGATTTAAACGGTAAAGACTTAATGTCACTGCAACTTACATCTAGTCTGGCTTCATGTAACTGAATTAATTCATCAAAAACACTAGACAAAATTATAACACATTTATTAAATTTTTAAACAGATCATAGAAGGATTCATTGAGCTGATGAGACGTGCACATTTGATAAAGGATACTAACCACATATACAAAGACAACCTCATGGGTATGTATACAAAAATAATTTCAAAGAACCTAACATTAGCAAAAAACTATTAACATTACCATACAATGTGTGCAGGGAATATTTGAAGAGGTTGAACGGGATGGAACATTCAGAAATGACAAAACATGCGACATGTTGAAAGTCATATATGAAGGGAAAAAGGTTTTCCTCCCATTATGCTGCAAAGGTTTGAGTGACAGGGCATACCATTGGGTACTCCTAACCTACACCAAAGGAGAACCCACCTGGAAAATGTATAATTCAATAGAAATGGCAGAAGAAGAAGACATATTCATTCCCGAGTGTGAAACTGCAGTAAGTTATCTAACAAATTAAATTCCATCTCACATAAATTTCACATAATATAGCTGCATCCAAAATAAAAAGAATGTCATGTCACTGCATTTAACATAATGTCACTGCATTCAAAATAAAAAAACTGTCATGTCACTGCAATTTAACATAATGTCACTGCATCTGCTACCTCTTGTTTTGTAGGTAACAATAATTTCTCAATCATTTACTGAAGATAACCAGCAAGAAGAAATAGCAAGAACAATTGAGAAGGTGCAAAACATACCATTCCAACAGAATATGAAGTGAGTGTCGACAAAAATACTTATCATCATCATATATATATATATATATATATATATATATATATATATATATATATATATATATATATATATATATATATATATATATATATAAATACATACACACACAAAAGACTAACGCAAATCATTCTAATGTAATGCAGAGACTGCGCAGTTTATCTGTCATACTACATATATAAGATGGCACAAGAGTTACCAATTCCAACAGAAGTGGAAGAGGAAGAAATGGAGAGGATGAAAGGGATGATTGTAAATTCCCTTGTGTTGAATGAATTTCATCCTTAGAATGAAAACATATCTAGTGATAGGAATGTTAAGGGTGAATTTATACGTTTTATAACGTTGTATTTTATGATGTTCTCCCCCATAATTCATATGATTTGCATAGGAAATGTGGTTTTAAATGATTTATTAAGCAAGTGAGATTTTAATTAGTTTATTCGCAAAATGAGGTTGTGTACGTGTTTTGATTATGGTTTTATGAGTATTTGGATTGTGTTACGTTTTGCGATGTCTTAATGTGATGTAGATACATGTTGGAGGCTAAATTGATGATCAAATGTTGATATAATTCGAGCTAAATCGAGATAGAGATGAGAAAAGAAGGATAAAGATGGAAGAAGGAAGAGATAATGATCAAGAGATCGAGTTCCAGCATCGATGGACGGGTGTTTGCTCAACCGAACGAGCGTTCAGAGGTGCGATTTACATTCAGAGCCTTCAAACGCTGCATAGATGAGCGTTCACCTCCGTCCAGAAGCTGCTGGACGAGCGTCCAAGATAGTGGACGGGCGTCCAAGCACCGCCTTAGCCTAAACCGACCTAAAAATCTATAAATAGGCGCGATTTCTCAAACCCTAGACACACAATTCGAACCCTAAAAACCTAGGCGCAGCTTGGCTGCGTTTTCTCGATTTTATCTACTTTTATGCAATTTAATTCCTAGATTAGATTAGATAGATTCATGTCTTTTATTTCATCAATTCGAGTTGCAACAAGGATGCTAAGAGGCTAAAACCCTATTGAACAAGCGTTGTGAAGCCTTCCTTCAACAATTCAGTTTTGATTCGTGATTAATCTGTGAGTTTCTATCTCAAAGTTGTTTCTTTTATCATTATTTATTATTGTGTAATGCAATTATATCGAAAGATCGTTGCTTTGTGATTGTTTTATTGGTGAAAATCATACAAACCTTAGATCACCGTGATAAAAGAATAGATCTTCGATCTAACTAAAACGAGTTATTAGATTGATTTTCTAGATTAGGAATTGAAAGATTTCACGCCTAGGTTAGAAAGACGTAATCTTTAACATCGAAAGATAAAAGATTAGGAAACGAACCTGTCCACGAGAGTAGGAGTTTATGCCTTCGATTAGGTGAATAACGACTTGAGTAGAGATCACGATTTAATCCGAATTAGAATTGAATGTTGATAGGATAGGTGGATCAATTGCTTGTTCGTTCGTTATAATTTGATTTTAATCCTTGAACTTGAATTGTTAGATTAGTCTACTTTTTCTGCACTTTAGTTTAGTTTAGTTTATCGCTTTCAATCTTTCCTAGCATTGGATTAATCTCCTCTGTCTAGTTACTTTTATGCAATATTTGTTTAGGTTAGTTTTCGTGACAATAATTAGTTAAAAACAAAAGCTAGGGTTCACAACAGTCTAGTTCCCCGTAAGATCGACCCGGCATTAGCCTCCATACTACGATCCTTGCACTTGAGGTTAACCGGTTTATTACTTGTTGTTTTGTATAGATAAAATCCGGGACAAGTTTTTGGCGCCGTTGCCGGGGAACCGGACGGTTGTCTAGTTTTTGTTTTTCATTGGTAATTTAGGTTAGGTTTTTGTTTTTATTTCTGTTTTTCGTTGGTGATTTAGTTGTTTTACTTATTTGTTTTTTCTGTTAATTAATATTTGTTCTTGTTAGTTGTAGTATAGACTTTTGTTTTTGAGTTTTAGTCTCTGTTTTATGTTATCGTTTCTTTTTCTGCTCTCTGTTCGAATCTGTTCCAGTTGGACGAGCGTCTGGTCATACAGACGCCCGTCCAGTTCTTCCTCCAGGAGGACGCCCGTCCAGTTAATTGGACGCCCGTGCATCTGCTCGCCATTAGTTTTTATTTTTATTTCAATTAGGTTTTCTGTTTTTTTCGTAGGTAAGTGTCGTAGGTAGGCTTCTTAGGTTGAATCATCTGAATCCACACCTTTCACGATCAAATTTTAGGATAAAAGGGTCCATTTTAGCACTTGATAGTATCTTGGCCATAACTTTCGGCTCGAGTGTCCGTTTGGCGCGCAGGACCCCAATTCGGAAAGCTCGTTCCGACGCCGACGACGTGGCAGACGCCGGAGGCCGTCCGACACCATTTTCGAGGTCAAAATCCATTGTTTTCCCTTCCATTTTGGGCTCAGAAGATTTCAACACGTTTTAGTGTTTCTGTTTTCTGCTTTTAAATTTTTCGTAGTTAAGTTTCGTAGTTTTTGATTCCTCTAGGTTTAGTTATCCTTTCCTCTGCATCGATCTGTCCTTTCGTCACTTTCTATCCTTTCTTGCTCAACACCTTGAGTTGGTGTTCGGTTTATGCAAACTCGTAGTCATAAGGGACCACTAATCTATTCCCCGACCCGAAGCGGACCATAGTCCGACCCAATAGGCGGAGACTTCGCTTCGACGAAGGAAACGCTCTAGATCAAGAATTTGAGCAATATCTTTCAGAGAAATCGAAAGAATAGTAATAATGGCGGCGGAAGATAGACGGACGTTGGCCGACTATGCCATGCCCGCACAGTCACCATCAACCCGGCTATCGTCATGCCTACCATTCTCGCTCCAAACTTGAGCTTAAACCGGACTTATTCGGATGATGCAAAGATGCATCAATTTTCCATGGTTTCCCATCCGAAAACCCCACACTCACTTACACACATTCTTGCAAATATGCGGTACTACCCGTATCCAAGGTGTAAGTGAGGACGCCATCAAGCTTAAACTATTTCCATTTTCCTTACGGGGAGGCACTCGAGTGGTATCACTCTCTCCCTCTCGAATCCATCACTACGTGGGCGGAGCTCGAGAAGGAATTTCTAAGTCAATACTTTCCTCCTTCAAAAGCATTGCTATGCTGAACGAAATCTTCACATTCCGTCACCGGAAAATGAGTCATTCTTTGATGCGTGGAAAAGGTTTAAGTCTCTCTGCAAAAGTGTCCCCATCATGGCTTGCCAAAGCAAAGGCAAGTCCATACTTTCTTCAAGTGGATTGACCGAGCTCACCAAGGGCATGGTCAATAGTTCCTCTGGTGGGGCATTTCTCAAGAAAACACCTGATGAGGGGTGGGCGCTGTTCGAGGACATTGCCAAATATAACTACGCCCCCTCTTATCAAGCCATTCAAGCACCTCCTCCGCCTCCCAAGGTCGAAGAGGTGACTATGCAAAATCTCGTTGCCATGTTGCAGAAGCAAATGGCAACCTCTCAAATGACAGCTTCTCAAAACTTCTCAAATCCGAGTTATCAGGCTCCTTCACCTTCACAGAACTCTCAAGTTCATCTTGTGAAGCTTGTTTGTCGACCGCCATATGACCGCCAATGTCAATTTTCTTCCCTCTGCTTTCGGCAAGTCAATGTTGTTCATGACTATAGACAGCATAATCCAATCACATGCCAAGTATGTGATAGCATAGGCACACCGCCGCTTCATCCCATGATTGGGCGAAATCGCGGAAGTCAATGCTTTCTCTGGCCGGACAAATCGAGAATCAATAACCAATTCTCCGGCGAGCAGCTTTCAAAATCAAGGGTTAAATCGGTCTTGAGATTTAATCCTAATTCGAACTTCAATAGAAACCCTGGTTATACTCGTAACCCAAGCTATAATTCTTCCAATCCACAAAGAAAGGTTCAATCGAATTGGCCCGCCAATTCTAATTACGCATTCCAAAGTCGGCCAAGCCGCCATTTCCCAGGACTTTCAAAACTCTCAAGGCACCTCCCACCAGGACGATATAAAAGCCGAATGGAATTCATTTCGGGAGGAGCAAAGCAGGACGATGAAAAGTCTTGAGAGGCGGGCAATTGGCTGAGCAATTAGCCTCTGACCGTCGAGGCGGTTGCCCACTTCACGGAAAAGAATCCAAGAGGCGGTCAAGTCGCTCAGGCCGATATAAGCAACGACCAATGCACCGACCTCGTGCAACAATGCAATACGGTAACGAGGAGGCGGTCGATGAATTTAAGTGGCACTCACGGTGAGTGGTCCCCTGGCTTCGAGGAAACCACTAGCCCTCCTCGCCACCGATGAGGCGAGAGAGGAAGTTGAGCACCCATCGTCCCCTTGGCTGCAGAAGGCAAATCAGGTGGCTGATCCCCTGAGGACTGATGAGTTAAATGATAGTCAGGTGGCTGATCCCCTGACTAACAAAAAGGATGGAAAGACGGTTCGGTGGAAAGATTTGGAAGACAAAGCTATCAGCGCATCCTCAAAGAAAGTCTTTTCTGAGAGTGATCTAAAGAAGCTTCCGTTTCCACCAAGGAAGAGCAACATTCCATTGGTTGAAGACAAAAAGTATGAGAAGGTGCTAAACCTTCTGAAAACTACTCAGGTAAATCTGCCATTATCCGAGGTCTTGGTAGAGATGCCTAAGTATACAAAGTTCATCAAGGATGTTGTATCTTCCAAGAAGAAGTTAGCAGAAATGGATCAAGCAGTTGGTAAGGAGTGTTCTATGGTCAATTATCAAGACTTACCAATCAAGAGGAGTGACCCAGGCAAATTTGTGCAGAAGCAAATGGCAACCTATACGAGCAACCTATACGAGCAAATGGCAACCTATACGTCTCTCAGGCAAATTTGTGCTCACATTGCAGATGGGAGGCCTAGTCTTCCCAAATTCCTTATGTGACCTGGGTGCATCTATCAGCTTGATGCCATTGTCTGTGTGCAAGCAGCTGGGTTTACAAAGTCTTCTAGAACCCACTACCATGAACTTGCAGTTCGCAGATAGATCTTCTAAGAAAGCAGAGGGAATCCTGAGAGACGTATTAGTTCAAATAGATAGGTTTACCTTTCCAGTTGACTGGTACGTCTTAGATATTGAGAAAAGTGAAAATGTCCCTCTGATTCTTGGAAGACCTTTCCTATCTACAGCTAGAGCCCTCATCGATTGTGATGGTGGGAAAGTAACTATCCGAGTTTGTGACCAAGAGGTGAGCTATAGTGTTTCTAAATCTATTCAAGTACCCTCCGGTTCTCCAACCGGTCGTTCCATTGAGAGACGTCGATGACTTCAATGACTTCATGGATAAGCAAGTCTTGGTGTAGAAGCGAGAATATGAGCGATTGATCGATAATCCCGAACAATCATGGTGTGGTCAATCTAGATCAATTAGCAGCTGATTTTGAGGATGGGCTAAGAGAAGAAGCTTTGGCAGTAGGGCCACTAAGTAAACTCAACGATGTTGAGTTGAGGAGTGAAGATCTTAAATCAAGTCTAGAGGAACCCCCTGTAGACTTGGTTCTGAAGCCGTTGCCTAAACATCTTAAGTATGTATTTCTGAGAGAAGGTGACAAGCTTCCTTTGATCATCTCTGCCAAGCTATCTCGTATAGAGGAGCTTAAATTGTTAAACGTCTTGCGCAAAAATGAAAAAACCTTTGGATGGCGGTGGGAGATATCCGAGGATATCTCCCGACATCTGTATGCACAAGATCAAGATCGAGGAGGGTGCAAACGAGTTAGACAAACCTCGAGAGAAGGCTCAACCCTCACATGCAAGAAGTAGTCAAGAAGGAAATCATTAAGCTTCTAGATATGGGTATCATATACGCCATTCTTGATAGTGAGTGGGTGTCCCCGACTCGTAGTAGTCCCCAAAAAGGGGGGATTACTATTGAGAAGAATGAGAAGGGAGAGGAGATAGCATTGAGGCTAGTTACAGGCTATAGAGTCCAGTATTGACTCTGAAAAAACTCAATGAGGTCACAATGAAAGATCATTTCCCTTCCATTCATTGATCAAATGCTTGAGCGTCTAGCGAGGCACGCATTCTACTGCTTCTGGATGGATATTCGGGATACTTCCAGATACCCATCGATCCTGTTGACCAAGAGAAGACCACTTTCACTTGCCCTTATGGTACATTCGCTCTGACAGCGGATGCCATTTGGTCTATGCAATGCCCTGCTACCTTTCGAGAGGTGTATGATGGCAATCTTTGACGGGTTAGTTGAAAAGTGCATGGAGATTTTTATGGATGATTTCTCGGTCTTTGGTCAATCCTTCGATGATTGCCTCAATAATCTTGATCAGTGTTATCTAGATGTGTGGAAAGAACTTAGTGCTTAATTGGGAAAAATGCCATTTCATGGTAGATGAAGGCATAGTCCTTGGCCACAAAGTGTCAGCCAAATGTATAGAAGTAGATAGGGCCAAGGTTGAAGCTATTGAGAAGATGAGTTATCCTAAGAATGTTCGGGAAGTCCGAGGTTTTCTCGGACATGTCGGCTTCTATAGGAGGTTCATCCAGGACTTTTCAAAGATTGCCAAGCCCCTGTCTACTTTACTCAAAAAGACGTTACTTTTGATTTTGATGAGAATTGCAAGCGCGCGTTTGAGGAGCTTAAGAGTAGATCGATCTCTGCTCCAATTCTTATATCGCCAGATGGAACCTACCTTTGAGCTTATGTGTGATGCATCCAACTATCTTTGTTGGTGCGATCTTAGAACAAAAGCTTAATGGAAAGTTCCAGCCTATCTACTATGCCAGTCACACACTGAATCCTTCTCAAGTGAACTATACCACTACTGAAAAGGAGCTTTTGGCCGTAGTTTTTGCTATAGACAAGTTCCGTAGTTACTTATTAGGAGCTCAAGTGATTGTGTGGGTGACCACGCACGCTTTTGCGGTATCTCATGACCAAAAGGAAGCTAAACCGCTTCTACTGCGTTGGATCACCGACCCTCCAAGAGTTTGACGTTCAAATCAAAGATAAGAAGGCGGTGAGAACGTAGTGGCGGATCATGTTTCTAGGGTGTTAAGTGAGGGAAAGGATGAAACAGGATGATATAGATCTTTACTTTCCTCTAGAAAACATTATGTTGATAGACGGTCGTCCTCCCGATGTTCCATGGTATTCCTCCATTGTAAACTACCTTCATGCCCGTTATCTCGATCCTGAAATGTCTTATCAAGAGAAGAAGAAGTTCTTCTCTGATATGAAGTCTTTCGTTTGGGATGAGCCTTACCTCTTCAAGATCTGCAAAGATGGTTTCTTTGAGGAGGTGTGTTCTGAATCGAGCAACGCGATATAATCGA
Organism: Gentiana macrophylla; assembly: GCA_026214975.1. Lineage (NCBI taxonomy): Eukaryota > Viridiplantae > Streptophyta > Magnoliopsida > Gentianales > Gentianaceae > Gentiana > Gentiana macrophylla. The sequence continues at coordinate 90,954,673 of CM047814.1, forward strand.
AAGCAATGCCATAGTGGACCCACAGTGGTCACTTTGGTCCTTGAAAACGGTTGCTAAGATCTTCCAGATCCGGTTTCTATTGGCCTACGATCTTTAAGGATGAAGCCTTCAGAAAGCTTATGATAGGTGTCAAAGAACCGGAGCTTTGACAAGGCGGTTTGACATGCCTTTAAAACCCATCTTAGAGTGCGAAGTCTTTGATGTATGGGGCATCGATTTTATGGGACCATTCCCATCATCTTGTGGCAACAAATACATCTTAGTCTGCGTTGACTATGTTTCGAAATGGGTGGAGGCAATTGCCACTCCTCACAATGATCATAAAACGGTCATGAAATTTCTGAAGAAGAACATCTTTGTGAGGTTTGGATGTCCACGTGCCTTGATCAGTGATGAAGGGACACACTTTTGCAACCGACCTTTGGAAAAAGTCCTCGAGAAGTATGGTGTTCGCCATAAAATCGGCACACCATATCATCCGATGACTAGTGGTCGTTTGGCGAAGCAACCGAGTCTCAAGAAAATCCTGGAGAAGACGGTGAATAGTCATAGAAAAGACGAGTGCGAAGTTGGACGATGTACTTTGGGCATATAGATCGCCTATAAGACCCTATGGGTACATCGCCATATCAAATGGTTTACGGTAAGCCATGCCATCCGCGAATGAGTTAGAGCACAGGCGTATTGGGCTCACGAAGTTTTGAACTTCGATTCCCAATCTGTGGGGAAACATCAATTGCGGCGATTGTAATGAGCCGGATGAATTTAGACTCCAGGCTTATGAAAGCGCCAGGATTAGTAAAGAGAAGATGAAACTACTCCATGATGCCAAGATAAAGAAGAGAGAATTCCAGTCGTCAAGCAGCAAGTTCTCTTATACAATTCTAGGTTACATTTGTTTCCTGGGAAGTTGAGAACACGTTGGTCCGGTCCTTTTGAGATTCTCCAAATCATTCCTGGAGGTGTTCTAGAACTACGCGGTTATCCAGACCAACCGTTTCGAGTTAATGGTCAAAGGTGCAAGCACTACATTGGTGAACCTAAAGAAAAACCTTTGATTGTTAAATTTCTCGATATTCTCGGATGTGGTGTTACAGAGGTCAATGAATTTGATGAGTTTTCATCCGATTTATTCTCCGAGAATGACGGTATTGGTTCATCAGTGAAGTTCTAGCGGTGAAGTTGGGATATGGAGGAGTATGAAAGAGAGCAAAAGCTTAAACGTCATCGAGAGGAATCGAGAAAGAAAGAAATCAGCCATGGGGAAGATTAAACGAGTTTGGAAGGCTATAAAAGATTTTACCCCATGTGTTAGATGCTGTTTCTGCAGCCACACTACGGACCGGAGCTTAAACGAGGTAGTGGCTGGCAGAAAGGTTAAATGGCCTGATCCAGGCTGAGCTTCAAATGTGTCGAGCTAACGACAATAACCATTAGCGCTACTAGGAGACATCCTAGATATCCCTTATAATATTAGTTTCTTTCTTTAGTTATTTTTCGTTGTTTTAGTTCAGTTTTATTAGGATTGTGTTTGTTTTTGTCAGTCAGCCGTCCCAGTCCTATAAAGGGTCGAAGTGTTGTTTTGTATTGATTTCCTCTTATCTTTATCTCTATCACTTTTGCGCGATATGGTTTAATCCCTTGTATCCCCGAGGTACGTTTTGTGTTGTTTTTCATGTATGCAGGATATTTGCTATAGCACTTTTGAGCTTTCAGATGATGTCAGTTTTCCGGTGGATGGTCCACAGTTTACGGCTTTCATCAAGCCTTTACGGTTTGATACGTAGCACTTCCGGAATTGCCACTTTAGAACTACAATCGCCTAAGTTTCTCTTATGCACAACATGAGGACATGTTGTTATTTAAGTGTGGGGGAGGGGAATGATCGCTATGTATCTACCATTTGCTTAATATATGATGTTTCTGTGCAAAATGGGGGCTTAAATTTTTCAAAATTTTTCGACACTTTTGTTTTTGTTTTGTCCCGAGTAGGCAATACACGTTTTTGTTCGGTTTGTTATAGTCATTGATGCTGTATACCATATTTTTAGTGAGTTAGTTGTTTCACCAAGATTTATTTTTCACGTGCCATAGTGAATGATGAGCTAATTTATAAAGTTATACCCCTCTTGGACGATAGATTTCTGATTTCCTTATAAGTCATGTGCTTAGTGCTAATGTACATATCGTGAGACTTATGATAGTTTGTATTTAGTTCCAAGTACGATGTACTGTGAATATCTAGAAGTTTGAATGTGATAAGTAATAAGTAGCTAATGTCCTTTGAAAAGTTGAGTTAATAATGAAATCAATAGTGTGTGTCGGAAGCTGGTCGATGATTTGAGTGCGGTAAGGCATTATCTCGAAATGTTTTATTCCACTATGATGACCAAAAGCTCACGACAGTCAGAAGAAGCTGCTTTATGATTTGAGTAAGGTAGGGTATACCACGTATGTCCTATTCTGCTATGATGAGCAATAGCTTATTCTGATGTGTGTTTAAATGTGAAATCAATTGAATCAACTTAGGAATTGGTATGAAAAGAATGAATTGAGACTTAGTTATCGTTAATCTTATCCCCAGTATAAACCGATGGATATGCTGTAGGGATTATCCTCTAAGTATGTCGGAAAGGTCTTAAATGTGTTCTATCATCTTTTCCGGGATATGTTCCGTTTTGTAGGGTGCATCTTATAAGTATCTTTTATTACTAGTTTGAAGGGGGTATTAGCTAGTTTTGCTTTGAGTTTTTCAAGTTTGGATTTAGTGGAAGTTCTCTATGGCTATGCACACACACGATGATGAACTTCTTCTAATTTATTGACTATGTGGTATATGTGTTGAGGTGTATATATTCTTTCCGAGCCTTTATCTTGTTTTGTTTTGCTCGGGACGAGCAAAGTTTAAGTGTGGGGGAGTTGTTAAGGGTGAATTTATACGTTTTATAACGTTGTATTTTATGATGTTCTCCCCCATAATTCATATGATTTGCATAGGAAATGTGGTTTTAAATGATTTATTAAGCAAGTGAGATTTTAATTAGTTTATTCGCAAAATGAGGTTGTGTACGTGTTTTGATTATGGTTTTATGAGTATTTGGATTGTGTTACGTTTTGCGATGTCTTAATGTGATGTAGATACATGTTGGAGGCTAAATTGATGATCAAATGTTGATATAATTCGAGCTAAATCGAGATAGAGATGAGAAAAGAAGGATAAAGATGGAAGAAGGAAGAGATAATGATCAAGAGATCGAGTTCCAGCATCGATGGACGGGCGTTTGCTCAACCGAACGAGCGTTCAGAGGTGCGATTTACATTCAGAGCCTTCAAACGCTGCATAGACGAGCGTTCACCTCCGTCCGTGAGCTTTCTTTGGGACGAGCGTCCAAGATAGTGGACGGGCGTCCAAGCACCGCCTTAGCCTAAACCGACCTAAAAATCTATAAATAGGCGCGATTTCTCAAACCCTAGACACACAATTCGAACCCTAAAAACCTAGGGGCAGCTTGGCTGCGTTTTTCTACAGTTTTTATCTACTTTTATGCAATTTAATTCCTAGATTAGATTAGATAGATTCATGTCTTTTATTTCATCAATTCGAGTTGCAACAAGGATGCTAAGAGGCTAAAACCCTCTTGAACAAGCGTTGTGAAGCCTTCCTTCAACAATTCAGTTTTGATTCGTGATTAATCTGTGAGTTTCTATCTCAAAGTTGTTTCTTTTATCATTATTTATTATTGTGTAATGCAATTATATCGAAAGATCGTTGCTTTGTGATTGTTTTATTGGTGAAAATCATACAAACCTTAGATCACCGTGATAAAAGAATAGATCTTCGATCTAACTAAAACGAGAGTTATTAGATTGATTTTCTAGATTAGGAATTGAAAGATTTCACGCCTAGGTTAGAAAGACGTAATCTTTAACATCGAAAGATAAAAGATTAGGAAACGAACCTGTCCACGAGAGTAGGAGTTTATGCCTTCGATTAGGTGAATCACGACTTGAGTAGAGATCACGATTTAATCCGAATTAGAATTGAATGTTGATAGGATAGGTGGATCAATTGCTTGTTCGTTCGTTATAATTTGATTTTAATCCTTGAACTTGAATTGTTAGATTAGTCTACTTTTTCTGCACTTTAGTTTATCGCTTTCAATCTTTCCTAGCATTGGATTAATCTCCTCTGTCTAGTTACTTTTATGCAATATTTGTTTAGGTTAGTTTTCGTGACAATAATTAGTTAAAAACAAAAGCTAGGGTTCACAACAGTCTAGTTCCCCGTAAGATCGACCCGACATTAGCCTCCATACTACGATCCTTGCACTTGAGGTTAACCGGTTTATTACTTGTTGTTTTGTATAGATAAAATCCGGGACAAGGAACAAGTAATACTTGACAAGTAATGGTTGATTTTCAAAACTGATAATTGATTTTGTGATGGTGATTGGGCAAACACATGTTTTTATTACGAAACGTTATGATCATAATGTGTTGATGATGTTTCGGTTTTGTAACAATTATACTCTGTAGTCTTATTCATTATATTTTGAGACATTTTATATGATTAATGCTTCAACTTATTCATGTTTCCATTTTATGTTCAACCTATATAGTTAATGGGATCAAGAAATAAACAAACACAAAAAAAAACATAAATAAATATTATGCTTAATAAATTCAAAACTATAAAAATTCAAGCATATAATTCATTACTCATTAAATTCAATAGCAATACAATGATAAATTTGACAACAACATGAAAATATGCATAACACATTACAATGTCACTGCAAAAAACACAATGTCACTGCAAAACAACACAATGTCACTGCAAAAGATCACAATGTCACTGCAGAACAAAAGACCAACTATCCAGCAATACGAACACGACAAGTCTTCTTGTTATGATAACCATAACCATGACAACGACCACATTGAAAATGCCTCTTTAATGATTCACCATGAGAACGAAGCCGCTTGGTACGGGGCCTACCAGGCTGTTTCTTCGAATAGCAAGCAAACTGTGAATCTGCACTGGATGCATTGAAAAGCGGACGAGGAATTGGATTAATTGGAAAAGTATGAATCAAAGATAAGATCGTGACAAGAATCAAGGATCAACATACTGATCCAAAAGGAATGATGTTTCCATTTTATGTTCAACCTATATAGTTAATGGGATCAAGAAATAAACAAAAACAAAAAAAATAACATAAAGAAATATTATGCTTAATATATTCAAAACTATAAAAATTCAAGCATATAATTCATTACTCATTAAATTCAATCGCAATACAATGATAAATTTGACAACGACATGAAAATATGCATAACACATTACAATGTCATCGCGAAAAACACAATGTCATCTGCGAGAACAACACAATGTCACCGCAAAAGATCACAATGTCACTGCAGAACAAAAGACCAACTATCCAAAGAATACGAACACGACAAAGTCTTCTTGTTATGATGACCATAACCATGACAACGACCACATTGAAAAGGCCTCTTTGATGATTCACCATGAGAACGAAGCCGCTGTACGGGGCCTACCAGTCGCTGTTTCTTCGAATAGCGAGGAAGCACAAAAGAATCTGCACGGATGCATTCAAAAACGGACCAGAATTGGATGAATTGGAAAATAGTATGAATCGAAGATAAGATCGTGACAAGAAACAAGGATCAACATACTGATCCAAAGGGAATGATGTACGCCTAATCACCGCCATAGCATGAACGCACGGATATCCATTCCGCGCCACTCTTTGCATGAGCAAACTCGATGTTCAAGATCAACACTTGCGGATGGGAATGAAAAACCTCATACCTTGAAAAACTTGAACCGCCAACACCCAAGCAACTTCCCAAATCCATTAAATTAGACAAAATAGCATCCACTTTTGGGCAAATCAATGAATTAAATAATGCTTTGCATACGACGATTTTCTCGAGTCTTACCATAATCTTAATACGAATACCATCTACCATATTCAACACGAGAAAGATGCCGCTCCTTATATATCCAACTATTAAAGGACTCACCAAAGTAGAAGCGATATGACCATAACGACAACCTTCAAAGTGAGCGATGCCCAATTCTTCGGATGCAAATTACGAAAAAAAGATTACTCAGCACGATCACCCCCTTCATGTAACATATCCGCCATGTTCCTCTCATACTCCTCAGCCAGTTCGTACAAAGACACATTGGTAAAACAGATGCAACATTCTCTTACGCAAAGACTTACCAACATTTCTACCATCGAAATGAGTCTTCAGTTATTCATCAAATGAAAAATACAATACGAATGAAATGCATCGGGAAAACTTCACGAAACGAAGATCCAATAGACCAACATTCCTATCCGTCATGAATGTAATACGACGAGCCGGGATAATCAAACGCTTCAAATGCAATAAAACCACTTCCAATTATCAAAATCTTCGAATCAACAACACCATAACATAAAGGATATAAACCTAAAAACACAACAATGAAAACAAACTATCAATGTCAACGCATAAACACAAATGTCACTTTGCAAAAACAATAATTTGAAATAACACATCCATAAAAATCATATAAATCAAAAACTCAAAGCACAATTCATATAAACAATACCATTTAATCATCTCAAAAAAATTCATAAACTTTCGAGATCATGAAACTAAAAATTCAACGCATCAAACTCAAATGTCACCGCATCAAACACAAATGTCAATTGCATAAAAAAAAAACATACCATCATCACCATCTTTCCCAAGGGCGACCAACAAATGACCATTCTCGATCAAACTTCAAATGAGCACCATCAAGAAAAAGCATCGGTCGACAATGTTTAAAACCACGAATACAACCATCAAAGGCAATAAACAACCGCTTTAAAACACCGTGTCTCATCATTCACCTCTAATGATATAACAGAACCGTGGATTTGTTTCAAGCACACTACTAACGAATCCAGGTAAACAGTTGAATGACGTTTTAACATCCCCATATAACGAATCCCTCGCTTTGATAACCGCAGACCAAGCAACTAAATAAGGAACCTCATAACCATGATCTGTTAAAGCCAAAAGACGAAAGTCTGATGCTGAAAAGCTTGGATCTCCACGTACCTTTCGAACAACTACCTTTGAAAGAAGATCTGAACTCATACGGCGATCTCGCTCACAAGACCCCGCAACATATCTCGAGCATGTACCACAAGTATGAACATTGCACAAGTCAGATATATAGAAATATCCACTAGATATCTCTTTTTTAGCACGTACAAACCAACCACAATTTGCAACATCCTTCATAAAGACAAACAAAGATGGATCCTACAACGGTCATTCTTCTTGTACACATACTTGAACCCAGTTTGTATACAAAGCTTCGGAAGGGACCCTCAAATGCACACAGACCACCAGAAAAACATTGACCATCATGAAGTACAACTCTATCCCAACCAAAAGTGGAAACCTGTTTATCATTAGATGAAGAAACACAGGATAAAACAGAAGAAGAATCATGAAGCACAAAAGCCATTGAACCTCCACTACCACCAACATTGTAAGATGAAGATGAAGAACCAACAACATCAACTACAACATCCACTTTAACACGCTGAACAGGATAAGACTCAGCAAGACATATCATGGCGTGCACATCTTCATCAGAACATAACAAACACTTTGGATTGTCCTTCAACACATAATAAAGACTAAAACCCGTATCCTTCAAATCTGACCACCGATCAGAAACTTTCTCATGAATAAACTTCAACGTACAATTAGCTTCCGCCATCACAACACACATATCTAACTTATAACTACACACAAGAAGCAACATTGTAACCCTGCACAAAAAAAAACAAAATATTATGTCACTGCAAATACTAAAGCAAACAATGTCACTGCATAAAACAATAATATCGAACCAAAATAAACTTATGTCACTACAACCAAATCACATTACAGAGCAAATAACAAAAAAAAGTAGACACAAAATAATAAAACAAGCACAAAAGTGCACATAAATCATCTCAAATTGCAAGAAACGGCATCAAAAGGATAAAACGATGCAATACATTACCTCAACTACAAAATACAAATAATTCAACCAAATTGCAATTAAACACTACATACAATAGCAAAAGAAAGAAAAATACGACCGATTTCAATCAACAAAACGCAGATCACCACTCGTCCACATATTAAAATCAACAATTCACAAAAGCATAACAAATATTCAATTAAAACATCAATTACGCAAAACAGCAGAAGAAAGTAATCAACTGCAATCGATTTTCATTAAACGAATTTTATGCGATGAAGATGTCAATAGAATTGTAGATTAAAGCATGAAGAAAGAATCAAACAAGCTAGAAATCCGTTGATGAATATATGAAATTTACGCAGAAATAAAGATACAAATAGGAAAAAGTATTCACCGCAATCGATTTTGATTAAACGAATTTGCTGCGATGAAGATGTCAATCGAATTGTAGATTGAAGCATGAAGAAAGAATCAGAAGCTAGAAATCCGTTGATGAATATATGAAAATTACACAAAAATAAACAACAGAAATCAGAATTAAGAATATATACGTCCGAAGGAAAAAAAAATAGACCGTCCTTATAACCGAATAAGTTTTTTGAGTGTCCTAAATCATCATTAAGTCTCTAACGACGGCCTTATAACTAATATCCACTATTATATAATATATAATCCAGTTTTTGACCCTAAAAAATGATGTATTATGTAAATAATTTAGCGTAATTATGTATATTTTGTTGAGTGGCTAATTATGTATATTTATATATATATATTTTATGCTAGAGATCGATATTAGAAGACAAAATTTGAATAGATGTAGATAAATGTCAAAAGATAGATAGATTATAGAGTTACTATATCGAGATGGAAGTTTAATTCAAATAAAAAATTGTATATTTTTTTTTGAATTCGTGTTAGGATAAAATAAAATAAAATAAAATATCCTAACACGAATTCGTGTAGATAAATGTCAAAAGATAAATTTGAATTCGTTTTGAGTCCAAACGACGCCGTTTTATTTCAGAGTTTAAACAAAAAAACACACACAGCTTTACATCATAGTTTTGCGTTCAAACGACGCCGTTTTACTTCACATCACAACACAACACCCCTCCCTTTTACGGCAGACGATTCCAATTCCATTAGTGGGAGGTTATTCTCCCAAAATAAATATCCACATTAATTCCCCATTACTTCCGAATAAACCATTTTTCTTTTCTTTTCCTTTAACTTCACTAATTAATATTTCCTCTTTATAAAATAACCTTTAATCCAAAATAATTAAACATAGTATTCCGTTTTTCGTAAAAGACACGTCTGTCTTTTTTCGAAAATTCAGGATATTATAGGAAGGGGTGGGTGTGGGGGTGTGGGGTGGGGTTTGCAGGCTTCAGTGAGAAATACTTATGTGGTGTCTCCACACATGTAGAGATTGCATGTGGAACAATATAAACTACACAGTTTTATTTTGTATTTAAATTGTGTGGTTCTAATTCCTTTACCCGTCACTTCGACTCAAAATACAATGTCCACATAAGTATTTTCCGGTTTCAATACTTCCGTACATATAATTTGATAGGACAAGAACTAAAAGTGAGAAAACAACAAATGCATACTTCATTGCTATGTTACTTTTCACGAGAATCCATACAACATTAACTTTACCCGTGACCCGAACAGAATACATGTTAATACATATCAATATAGAAAATTAAACGGATCAAAATCTCAAATGTCTATGTATACCTATTTTTTATACCGTAATATTTTTTTTAGTGGATCGATTGACCCAAATCACCCAAGGTGGAGCCATCCATGTATGTCGTTGGTGCTTGTTTATTTCACATAAAATGCACGTACCCTCGTGTCCATGTGATGTCTGTATCCATATATGTACTTCATACTTAAATCAAAATACCCTAAAAAAAAAAATCAAAATACCGTTCTAAATTATTTTATTCAAAAACAGTATATTAATGAAGATATATAATGACATAAAAGAATCCTTGAATACAATTAATGAAACAATATTTCTAACCTCTTTCTCCAAGTAATAAATACACGTGTAAAGTATAACGGGCACTAAACGTTGTTTTAAGAAAAACTAACACCTATCTGTAATTGTTACGATAAGTACTTTTATATATGTGTTTTTGTTACGATAAACATTAATATGTTTTATTGTTACGATAAACACTCATTCGTATTTGTTTTTTATCCGAGTCTGATTAGTTCTGTAATTAAATGTTTGTTTGGTTTTTCGCGCGTTCTGATAAATGTGTTCTTTTAGACTTTCGTTATTTTGTATGATGCGACTATTTCGTAAGACGATATTGAATCACGAGATATACATATACGGAACGACTTATGACCACTTTCTCCTTTTATATGGTTTGAGCCGTTACATCCAAATACTTTGCTTCATTATTTTTAGTGATGTACAAAAGATTCCAATGTGTAAGCTTTTACGGTAATAGTTTCTCTAAATGGAACATGTGCTATGTCTACGAGTAGTGATATATTCACTACTCATTCTATCACAACATCTTACACTACAAAATCAATATCATACTTTATTTTGACACCCATCGCAATAAATATTTAATCATTTTAATCAATTAATACTGGCGTATAATGGCGTATGCATTTCTGTGAAAATGCCAGTCGTATATATTATTTCCCTATGTCTAGAGACTCTCCTCCACGAAGACATTAGTCCCTTAAAAAAGAATATCATCTTTTTCTATTTAAAAGATTTGGTCGAGCCTCCGCCCAGTAGATAATTCTCATTCGTAAATAATATAAATCAAATATTATTAAACGTAATCTGATAGAATTTCATGAAAAATATACATTGAGGGTTACGTGTCGCAGTGCAGTGTGCAAATGTATGCCGGTGTATTACTGAAGTGTCGAAAACCGGTCAAAGCTCTCAACGAGATGATCAAATCAAATGAAAATGTTTGCAATGTAGTATTTTTTTTAAATCTTATATAAAATAACATTTTCGTATATCTCTTTGATATGCTTACTCCGTCTTGGTAAATAATTCATTTTCGTATAAATATATAACCCGCATGTACCTCAATTAGTTTTAGGATGACAGATTATACAAATGAACGCACGATCGAATTCCGACAACCGCAGAGTGAAAGTACTTAGCTCTGAATATAATGATTAATCTCATCACCATTCTGTAAGGTCGGGATTTAAGAACAATGCAGCGCCATCCCTGTGTAATCGGAGGCCTTAGGCCAAAAAAATTTAGGGCGCTTGATCGGGGTCAATCAGGTTATAAAATGCTTGACCACCATAAACCAATACTAGCAAAGAGATGACTGCGCCCATCGTAGATATATTATAGTGAATCGAGTCGATCCCATGGAACCAATTATGGATCATCTTATATACAAACAATTAATTAAACATGTCAAGGACATAGAGGCGGTCTACGACCAACATAAGACAAGAAAAGTAAAGACACGACTCGACACAACGTAATTAACCTCCCCAATTATAGTCTTTATCGTTTGGACCTAGATAATTTATATAATAAATCGAACTTATTAATCACAATCCGTTTGTATCTATCTTAGATTGGCTACGGGAGTCATCCTCTTTAACTTGACTTAGCACCGGTAGTCACTAGATCACCGTGATATTGTTACGTGACTTCGCGCTTTTGGTGCCTCCATCTCATATAACTCACACGCTTACGACTCTAAGGATGCCGATATTAATCGTACACCTCGTCTAGGCAACATTCCTGTGGTTAGGCGCATTTCCTAAACGATCGCATCGGTCTGCGTCACATTAACAATTACACCGTGACGGTCTCATGTTAATCTACGATCTACGATAACTAGGTGAGCTCAATTCCCAAATACGAGACCTACCTAGATCTCATTGAAAGTCCCGGAGATCATTCATGAGCCAACCTAGAGCCCTATATTGGTATTTCCTAATCATACGCTAATTAAAACAGACGAGCAACGTAGCCGTAGCCATACCTACTGAGATGATAAATTCTATTAAGTTAACCTAATCATAAAGACGTGGCTATTTAACGGATAAAATAGGGCTCGGTCGACCGAATAGGTGGGCTCGGTCGACCGAGTGAACTCATTCGGTCACCCGAATCAATTTCGTCCCCAGATTACATCCCTGAACATATCTCTCAGCGTTTCATCATACAGAACAGATTAGATAGTAACTCGTAAAGCATTCATATAAACTATGGAAAATTAGGGATAAGGACACAATCTGAAATATTTTTAAGTAACAGGACAGCTACATATTTTTTATAGGGAGAAGGACAAGCGCATAATTTTTATAAGCGAGAAGGACAAACAAATGAATCCTTAAAATTAGTGAATCTCCCGGTGAATCCCGAAATCGGTGAATTTCGATGATGTGAATTTCAACAATGAATCCCGAAAATTAGTGAATTTCGACGATGAATTTTGAAAATTAGTGAATTTCGACAATGAATTTAAATCGATGAATTTAAACAAAGAATTTCAACACAAGTGAATTTCGACGGTGAATAAATAGTTTTGTCCTTTATGCAAAAGTTTCAAAAAGCGTCCCTTCTACTTAATTGATGAAATATTTCTGTCCTTCTCCCTCATTCCCCCTATAAACTAACACAGATACGCATTAATTAAATCAAGTAGATTCATGAATAAATACTAAGTGTATGACGTAGGTTATGGGATCCTCATAGACAAGGAGTCGCCACATCCCTAACGTCATAGCCTAGATCTACATCATCTAGCTATGAATAACTAATTCAAACGATAAAGCATAATTGGGAGGGATTAATTACTTAAAAGAAAGAAACAGAAAATAAAGGCTTACATAATGCAAATTTTAAATTGCTTTGAAACACCCTCAATAAACTACATTGAATCAAGATATGAATAGAGTGATTTTATTGAATGATATTCTCAGGTATATGTTGGTGTGTTTTTACAATTCCTCGTAGCTGCTGATATAGGAGTTTCTGCCGACTTAGGGTGGTTCTAGAAGGTAAACACGTCAAAAGCCCTAAACCGCCCCGAAGCTGACACTCGGTCAACCGAAAGATGACACTCGGTCGACCGAGCCTAATGGTTCGGTCGACCGAACCTATATTTTCCATGTTCTACACGTTTTCTTCGTTTGCCTTGCTCCCCACTGCACGTTTGCATGTCGATCCGATTACTCTCTCATTTAATGCTCCGATTTCCTTCCTTTATTATCTTGAGATCATTGATTGAATGACATTAATCCTCTCGATTTGTCGTGATCTACAAAATCAGCATTTATCGCACAATAAATCGGCTTTTAATAATGAAAACGGCTAAATACCAAATATCATATTAATAATCACTTAACATTAAATAATAAATATAAACATGTGATTTAATATGAAATATATATTATTAATCTCGATTTAAGGTTAATGTTGATGACATTTACGGGTATAATTTGACCGTCATCAACTACCCCCCACTTAGACTTTGATCGTCCCGAACAAAGCATCAATATGTCATTCCCCAAGACAACATTTTCTATGCTCAAATCATACTTACACAAGAAACTCAAGTCAACTCATACTAGTCATGCTCATAAGATATCCATTATTCACTACTGACTATGAATCGAAGTGATGTGTGCATGTGCATTTAGTTTTATATATTCGTGGCAAGATCAGAGTTTATGCTAACTTCGCAATCTCAACCTACCAACCTCAAAGATTCATACTTCTTATGCCTTGCAATGGTTAGAGCACTGAGCAATAAGCAAGAGCGTATCTATAGGGATTCGGACTTGGAGACCGAGTACTACTCAAAGCCTCTTAAAGAGTTGAATATTCTTTTCATATCTTCATATTTTTCAAATACTATCAATCTCAAGGAAGAAAACTTTTTAGAGTATCCCCCTATCTTAGATCATGTATAGCATCGAATATTACCACAAGCGGGGCTACTTTGGTAATGTTACTACAAGCCCAGTGTCTAACATTTTGCTAAAACACAGTAGTGCGTCTCAAGCTTATTACTCTGCTTTAATGGCTAAAAGATAAGAATGCATCAATGAGATAGATATTGATACTAAGTTCACATAACCAATCATCTATGCAATGTACACATAATTTCTTGATTATTATGATTTGCGCGGTATACTCGATTCACAGATTGAGTAATTGAATAATAAATAACTACTTGCAAAAGCGGGCATGAATATCCTTAAATTTACTTAACATAAGTATAAAATGATCACGTACTCATGAAACTTGGTTCCTTTCCTATCAATTCTTAGCTAGAACTCACAATTCTAAGGTGCGAGATACATAATATGATATTTATTCAATTTTTTCAATCATGTGCCGTTTCATTCAATTTTCAATTATAACATAACATGGCTAAGTCTCCTACCCCCACTTAAACGTGGCATTGTCCTCAATGACAAAAATAAATGAGAAGTTAAAAAGACTTAGCTCTGGAAACGGCTCTCAAGTAAAGGAAAAGATCGGAGTAAATTTCAAAGACGTTGTGGAGAAGCAAGTGAAAACTCAGATAAGCGAGACAAACTCCACGAAAACCGTTAATAACACCATGTCGATGGAAGTTATAGAATAATGTGGCAGTAATTGGGTATGAATACCGAAAAACAGTTTAAGCCACTTTATTTTATACAACCAATGACAAGGGAGACCAAGAAGAAAAATACTAAATAGAAAGAAAAATAAACAAGCAAATAAAGACGGTAGTCTTCATCTACAACCTCCACCGCCTAAATATTCTTAAAACCGGGTGGAGAAGACAAAGATCAAAAAGCATTACCCGACGTGGGAAAACACGAGGGTGACTCGATCGAAAAGGTATTCAATCCAGGAAAAGAGAAACTTGGTAAGGTATAACAGATTGAATGCGACCTATTGGCTAGATAAAATCAAATACTTAACGCAGAAACTTCTCGCTTGCATTGGATATCAACAACTTAGGGAGATGTAGCTACTCCTCGAAATTACTAATAACCCAATGTATCACGTAAAAGTCATAACCTTCATCAACAAGGTCTGATCGGTGTGATAGTTCAGAACAAAACTTATCATCTAGAAATGCCGGAATAGACGGAAAAATATGAAATTTAAAACTTCCGTTAGAAAGATAGGTTGTATTTTGATCGAACCAAAAACCTTTAAAATCTAGCTAGGGTCAGAGCTACACTTACCCCAACTAGGATCATGAAAATCAAAATGAGAAAAGATAATCATTAAGCTTAGCAATATTTCAAATTCCGCAACACAAGGGTATTGTGTAAACAAAATGGAGGTAGAGAGTATAATGGGTTGAGAAAAAGATACACATAAGGATGGAAAGAAAAGATAAAGGGTGGGTAAGAAATTGTGTTTTTGGGATTGAGAATTGTTTAAAGGAATGGGATTGGGTGGGAGAGTGAAACGGATGGAAGGAAAGAGAGGCGATGAAAGAATGGTTAGAAATGTGAACTGTTGGGGCAGATTGGTGAGAGGATCGAAAAGTTTGAAGGTGAAAAAGTGTAAATGAAAGGATAAAGGTAGTTTTGGATTTTCACTCGGATCGCCGTTCTAAGAAGTTTTGGAAGTTGACCAAAATTGTTCTTGTTCGCACCAATCATTCTCTGTTACATTTTCAGTAATTCTCAAGCTCTCTTAATGCTTCCATCTTAAGGTGGATTGCTAAATTTCTTTTTCTTTAGCAATTTCTTGACTCTCCTACGGAACTCTATTTCACGTGGCCTATATTGAGTAAAAAAGTTTTGCACATCCTTAGCCCAATGGCCATCGGAACACGGCAAAATAAAAAACCTCAACATATGTCACGTTACTCTTATTTGACTCAAAGAAAACAGAAAACCTAAAATCCTAAAAAGAAATCCTAAGGGTTTTAAAGAAGTAGTTCTGAGTTTAAAGTCCTCAGCTCGACTTTCCAAAGATTATCCTTGTCAGTTATCATTCTTGGATCGCCAGACTTTGACCCTTCGCGCACTATAAGAGGTGGGCTTGTTGCTTTTGCGGATTAATACCCTTCTCTTGGTTGTGAGGCCTAGGAAACGACATTTATCCATACCATTTATCCAAAGCTCTTACCTCGGCTCTCGTTTTAGGAATTAGTGAATTCTAAGAAACTCGGTTAAAATTACGGTTTTGGCCTTGACAATAAGAAACAATGAATCAAAGTACTCCGAATAAGGTCGGTTATGTAGGCAAGCTGCGCTACTGCCTTATTCGTTGGAACATATGTGACAGCTTCAGCCAATCCATCAATATTAAGCCCGTTTAGCCCGAAGGCTTATCGGCTATGCTAAGTCTTGTTGAATCATTGTAACATACATCACACATGGAGGGAGTCGATGGAGCGAAGCTCGGTTGAACTCGCCACCATGGTTAGACCATTTCCAACCAATGTACTAAGAGTCTCCGATTTCTAAATTGTCACCCAAAGCGTAATCTCGTTTCGCTTAAGGTGGGTTCACCGAGAAGCCATCACCATAAAACTCAACGAAAGCAGAAGATGGTGTTCTCTCAAAACTCAACGTCTTCTTTAGATTGTGAATGCTTAAACTACACAATTTGTTGCTCCCCTGGCCAGTAGAAGCAATCTCATGCATAGGACAAAGAGATTTTAATAGAACTACGAGGAACTCTTTATTCACTGCTTCCTTTCAACGACTACATGTTTCCTTACACCCTCTAGATGAGACAAATATGGGGCAAAACCTTCGACACTAATAAAATTATTCTTACAAACCAACTCCGGGCTAAGATTCATACTAATGTTCATGTTTAGGCTAACTTATGCTCAAAAAACCAAAAGGTAGTAAAACATAAGCAAAAAATGTAGTACCTTGCCTTCAACATTGTACCACGAAGAATTTAAGCCTTTAAAATTTTTTCGGAGCCATCTTTGTGCTTTAAAGGTATTGCTTCCATCGCTTTTCCCATCTTAGATTCGTAGCTCCACATGTTTGCAGGGTTATTTTCTTAGCGCCCGTGAAAAATTATTGACTTGGATTATTGTTTCCCTGGTTTCTGCAAACAGAAGAAAAACAAAACAGACCGTAGACTGATTTTAACATGGTTTCCCATGTCGCTATCGGACTCACGGATTAAACATACGAGGATAAATGTACACGCGAAATTCCGCACTTCGAAAAACACAAATCGAAACCGTAAAAATGTAATGTAACAAGAACAAAACAAAACAAAACAAAACAAAAAAAATTATAAATTCTCGGTCGACCGAATGAGGTCTCTCGGTCGACCGAATAAATTTTTTTTATTTTTTATTTTTATTTTAAGAATCTGGAATTTTCAGACAGAGCAGACAACCAGAGGGACTCAAAAACGTAAAAACAGACTCTAAAACAGAAAACTTGACATGAATAAGAAAATTATTTATATATAAAATTGACCGTTGGTTCCCCGGCAACGGCGCCAAAAACTTGATCGGGGTCAATCAGGTTATAAAATGCTTGACCACCATAAACCAATACTAGCAAGAGGACTAGGCCCATCGTAGTATAGCTATAGTGAATCAAGGTCGATCCCACATGGAACCAATTATGGATCATCTTATATACAAACAATTAATTAAACATGTCAAGGACATAGAGGCGGTCTACGACCAACATAAGACAAGAAAAGTAAAGACACGACTCGACACAACGTAATTAACCTCCCCAATTATAGTCTTTATCGTTTGGACCTAGATAATTTATATAATAAATCGAACTTATTAATCTGTCAATCCGCTTTGTATCTATCTTAGATCGGCTACGGAGTCATCCTCTTTAACTTGACTTAGCACCGGTAGTCACTAGATCACCGTGATATTGTTACGTGACTTCGCCTTTTGGTGCCTCCATCTCATATAACTCACACGCTACGACTCTAAGGATGCCGATATTAATCGTACACCTCGCTCAGGCAACATTCCTGTGGTTAGGCGTACTTCCTAAACGATCGCATCAGTCTCTGTCCTATTAACAATTACCTGCACGGTCTCATGTTAATCTACGATCTACGTATAACTAGGTGAGCTCAATTCCCAAATACAGAACCTACCTAGATCTCGCTGAAAGTCCCGGGAGATCATTCATGAGCCAACCTAGGAGCCCTATATTGGTATTTCCTAATCATACGCTAATTAAAACAGATAAGCAACGTGGCGTAGCCATACTCTACCGAGATGATAAATTCTATTAAGTTAACCTAACCATAAAGACGTGGCTATTTAACGGATAAAATAGGGCTCGGTCGACCGAATAGGTGGGCTCGGTCGACCGAGTGAACTCATTCAGTCACCCGAATCAATTTCGTCCCCAGATTACATCCCTGAACATATCTCTCTGCGTTTCATCATACAGAACAGATTAGATAGTAACTCGTAAAGCATTCATATAAACTAACACAGATACGCATTAATTAAATCAAGTAGATTCATGAATAAATACTAAGTGTATGACGTAGGTTATGGGATCCTCATAGACAAGGAGTCGCCACATCCCTAACGTCATAGCCTAGATCTACATCATCTAGCTATGAATAACTAATTCAAACGATAAAGCATAATTGGGAGGGATTAATTACTTAAAAGAAAGAAACAGAAAATAAAGGCTTACATAATGCAAATTTAAATTGTTTGAAACACCTCAATAAACTACATTGAATCAAGATATGAATAGAGTGATTTTGTTGAATGATATTCTCAGGTATATGTTGGTGTGTTTTTACAATTCCTCGTAGCTGCTGCTTATATAGGAGTTTCTGCCGACTTAGGGTGGTTCTAGAAGGTAAACACGACAAAAGCCCTAAACCGCCCCGAAGCTGACACTCGGTCAACCGAAAGATGACACTCGGTCGACCGAGCCTAATGGTTCGGTCGACCGAACCTATATTTTCCATGTTCTACATGTTTTCTTCGTTTGCCTTGCTCCCCACTGCACGTTTGCATGTCGATCCGATTACTCTCGCATTTAATGCTCCAATTTCCTTCCTTTATTATCTTGAGATCATTGATTGAATGACATTAATCCTCTCGATTTGTCGTGATCTACAAAATCAGCATTTATCGCACAATAAATCGGCTTTTAATAATGAAAACGGCTAAATACCAAATATCATATTAATAATCACTTAACATTAAATAATAAATATAAACATGTGATTTAATATGAAATATATATTATTAATCTCGATTTAAGGTTAATGTTGATGACATTTACGGGTATAATTTGACCGTCATCAGCGCTCGACCATGTGAAAAAAAAAAATATTACAATTACTTTTTAGGTATACTATGTTGATGAACGTTATAAAAATGTAACGGAATTTGATTAGATTTTCTTTTACTGAATTCGGCTAAAAATTTGGGTCTTGTCGGATTTTTAGCTTGAGTAAAACATAAAAATTGACGTAAAATACACTTCTATTACATGAAACGGATGCCCTAAAATTGTAAATTTTTTCGGGGGCTCCAGGCCGCGACCTTGTTGACCTGCCCCGAGGGACGGCCCTGGAACAACGTGAGCGAGGGAAATCACATTTGCATCAAAGAGTATACTTATATAGATATAAGGTATATATCATTTGATATAATCATTTATATTAGGACAAAGAGATTGTCATATAAATTTAATGCTATCACATGCTGATCGCGATCCACTGCTGTGCGTGTGTGTGCTGTGCATCCGAAACGGCGTCGTTTCGGGGCAAAACGACGTAATTTTGTTTGTGTTTTTTTTTTTTTTTTAAGATCGGAACCAAACGGCGTCGTTTCGAACCGAAACAACACCGTTTTGCGTCACAGCACACCGCGTTGTGCACCTTTATACCGTAAGGAATCGGGGTCCTATCACATGCATATGTGAATTATAATTCACGGGTTGAATCCGTACTTCTATTTAACTTATATGGATGACTTTCTCGACTATTGTGCTATGAAAAAGATGATTGCCACATTTAAAAGAAGATGGAATCTTTTCAGAAAACTTGTGTTGCAATTTTATGAGGAGATTTAATCATGTTTGGGAAATTTTTAAACAGTGTCTTCATTGGTGTTTTCGAATCAAACAGTTTCATTTCATAATGAAATTGTATGGTTTAGATAGAACCCTACAGTATCTTCATATTAATGGAGACTGACGATGCTGGATTTTGTCATGTATAATTTTGGGTCAATTTAATCTAGGGATGATCGAATCAAGGATGGTTTTGGGGGTGATTTTAGACTGAGTCTGAGAATTTCTTTCAGGTTGCCTACGTATCCTGTTATGTTCCAGGAATCAAGTCACACGTAGTTCCTGGAAGTGTATATATAATGACAATGCGTACCCTAACCCTAATAATAGGTCGGTTTAGGCTATTGTCTTATTTACCCTTAATTGGGCCTTACCCCTTGCCCAAGTTATCCTGTGGATAATGGGCCAACGTAGCTGGTGTGGACTCTGTTCACGACATCGACCTGCCCGACTTGGGGTGATCGAGTCTGGAACTCTCGCCCTGCACTGCTCGTAAGTCGATGGTCATACCCTCGAGTCCATAGTCATGCCTTAGACCCGAGGGCCGACATGAGTGCAATAACTCCCAAGTCGATGGTCCGACTTGCATGTCTTGGCACATATTTATACTGTGAGCTTATATGGGCTTTACCCACTTATGCAAGTAACCACATGGACAATGGGCCTGCGACTTGCGGTATCGAGATGGGCCCATCGTCTCGCTAATTCTCTGATCATGTCAGTTGTCGATGTCTCAACTCGTAACTCGACCCTTGGGCTATCACTTATTCTTGCTCAGGAGGACCATGTCGTGACGCCACGTGGAGATACGAGATTCGGTATCGTCATAAGCCCCCCAGATCTATCTGAGCTCTTGAGGTCAGGTCTGATCTGTCAAAGGTGTATCTCCGACACTGTCATCCAATGCTCGGAATTTAAATCCACCCTGCGGACTTACTTCCAGTGGAGTCCGAGTCTGTCTGCTTTGCAGACTTTTTTGCCTTAGCATTATCTATCCCTTGGACTTATAATGTGTGGCTAAGTTGACATCGACTTTGATGCCGTAGCTGTCGAAGGAATGATGAGATGTCTGACTTGGGACTGTCTCGGTTGAAATTGACTTCTCTGAAGAATCTGATTTGCCCTGATTTTGGCCGTTGGCCTTATTGAAAAATTGTTATATTTTTCCTCTTTCTTTTGTCTTTGATATAGACTATCTTTCCTTATTGCGGCCTTTGGCCTTATTGGCACATCAGCTTCTCTCACGCCGATGCATATATGTCGATACCTGCTCCCCAAGTATCATGAGACCCTTAGGTTTGGATCATATTTGTATTTTATTGGGCACGTTGTCCGACGTGCGGACTCTCCTTGTCTGCCTTGCAGACCTTTTTACTTTAGCAACCTTTGTCCCTTAGACTCGTTTTGCCTTGACGATGTCGACTGTCTTAGGCTGTAATGATGACGATGTCGACTGTCAACTTCGGAATTCGCCTCTTTTCAACGCTATAACTATTTGGCCCGTCTTCGTGACTAGGCTTTTTTTTGTTATAAATGCTGAAATTTTAACCAGTGTTTGATGTCAAACACTTTTGTTGCATGTCGATTCCCATTTCTTTGCTCGCTTTTTCATTTGCTCGCTTTTTCATGAGTATTCAATGTCGACTCGTTGTTGCCCCCGAAGTATAATGCAGATTCATCATCTTCGTTATACTTTCAGTAGTTTCGTTTGTCGAAATAGACGCCCTTTCGGCTGTCGATATATATTTCCGGCTACGATGTCCTAGTAATTACTGTCTAGAAAGACTGGTAATACGTAATTGTCGCTCTGGATCTCGGTGTCGTGGTGTTTCTTTGTCATTCATGACTCCTAACACATGACTGCTGAGAGATTTGGACATGATCTGGACTCGATGCCTTAGCTTTTTGGTTCCATGGAACTTTTAGCTTTACTGGCTGTCGATCGAAATGATCATGTTGTCCGACCTCGATGCCCTAGTATATACTCTCCTTTAGGAGTCAAATTACGTCGTTGTCGATTCGGACTTCGATCATTGCGTTTTTGCCCCATTAGGACTCATCCACGTTGGCCGTCGACTGATGGCGTCCGACTTGCGGACCCTCATAGACCGTTGTGTAGATCCTTTGTGGAGTGGATCCTCGAGATACGCAAGATGCTAGCCAAAAAGTTGCTATAACCATGGGGATAGTTCCCGAAATAAGAAGGCTCGTCCCGTTATGCTCGGCTAGGAGAGTTCCAAGATAAGATAGATCGATCCCGGCATGGGGAGAGTTCCCAAAATAAGAAGGCTCATCCCGCCCCGCTCGGCTGGGAGAGTTCCAAAATAAGATAGTTCTAAGATGAGATGCCGAGTCGAACTCAGACTTATTAAAGATTCGCTCATCGGTGAGCTCCAAGTATGATGCCTAGCTTTATTTTGCTTTAATTTTTGCAGTATTTTATTTTATTTTCTTTTTGTTGTCTAATCTTTCACGTGTCGATGTCTTTTAGCTATTCGCTTGTCGAGCCTCTGGCTCTGTTTGCTGCTTATCGATGTCGTGTTGCCCCCCAAGTGTATTATGAACCTCTGGTTCTTATTGCACTTGAGATCGACTGTGATCGACTTGCTTGCCTTAACCTTTTTGCCTCCTAGGCTTATTTGGTCTTAGGCTGAGCGTTTTAATCCGACTATGCGAACTGTCCCTGGTCTTGGCCTTCTTTGCCACTTAGGCTCGTTCGGCTATCGACTGGGGCAGGTGGCCCGACTATGCGAACCGTCCTTTGTCCAGGCCTTTTTCGCCTCTTAGGCTCATTCGATTTTGATCGACAGTGGCCCGACTATGCGAACCGCCTTTGCTTTAGCCTCGTTCACCTCTTGGGCTCGCTCGGCTTTTAGCTTGGACCTTTGGCCCGACCTGCGAACCGCTCTATGTCTTTGCATTTGTTGCCCATTAGGCTAACTTTGCTTTTGGCGATATTGAGGGTCCGACCTGCGGATCCTCGTAGACCGTTGAGTAGATCCTTTGTGGTGTGGACCCTCGAGATATGCAAAACTCAGCAACTGGTGGGTGTCGGGTCGAAGAAACACGTGTCTGGTACAATAATCTTTGGGTGACTGGGTGTCAAAAGACTCCCGTTCGATCTTCCACCCCCGCTTCAAATCCGACCTACTACGAGAGCAAATCAATGCCGCTTGTGTTTGATGAATATTTGCCTAGGGTGTAGTCCTTTGGACTTAATTACCTTGCGTCTTTGCTTTATAGGGTGTAGTCCTTTGATTTAATTCCTTATGCCCTCTCAAGTGTAGTATGAGTGCATGACTCATGGTACACTTGAATATGAGTCGACTAGCGTTGTCTTGCCTCATGGGCTTGACTTGTCTATTGGGTTGGAGCTCGATTCGAGGGTCGTGCCTCATCAGGCTTATGAACTGGTCGAATTAAATAACTTCTTATTCGACTGTCGCACTTCGTGGTGCTTATGAACTGGTCGAATAAGGTATCCATCGTGGGATCTTCCAACTGCCTCGCATTGTGGCTTATTGGCTGGTTGGGAGTGATATAAGCACTGTCATTGACTTGGCTTTATTCACTATTTTATTTTAACTCCATCATATCGAGGATTCGTTGTTGTGGTTGACTTTTGCCTCTTTTATCTTTCAATCACATGGACTTATAAGTAAGACATAATCTGAAAAGAAAACCACTCCAATAAAATGCATCAAAACCAATTGTCGTATCGACTTATTACAAAGCATAAAAATGTGACAAATGAAATTAATCGAGATAGAGCTTATCTTATTTGGCGTGATCTGTTGGTACCATGCTTAGATGGCAAGCGGACTTACATAAGATTGCCTTCAACTCCGAATATGATGCGAGCCGAGCTCGGTCTTATATAATATGATGCCGAGCCGAGCTCGGTCTTATTAAAGATTTGCTCGAGAGAGCTCCAAATATGATGCCGAGCCGAGCTCGGTCTTATATAATATGATGCCGAGCCGGGCTCGGTCTTATTAAAGATGCGCTCAAGTTGACCTGCAAATATGAGGCCGAGCCGACCTGCGGTTTTATAAAAGATTCGCTCAAGTCGAGCTCCAAATGTGATGCCGAGTCGAGCTCGGTCTCCGCTCGACCCGCTCTGTTCGGTAGGTTGAGTTCAAAAATAAGATAGCTCGACCCGCCAGTTCGGTAGGGTGAGTTCCAAAATAGTATGGCTCGACCCTCCAGTTCGGTAAGGTGAGTTCCAAAATAATATAGCTCGACCCTCCAGTTCGGTAGGGTGAGTTCCAAAATAATATAGCTCGACCCTCCAGTTCGGTAGGGTGAGTTCTAAAATAATATAGCTCGACCCTTCAGTTCGGTAGGGTGAGTTCAAAAATAAGATAGCTCGACCCGCCAATTCGGTAGGGTGAGTTCCAAAATAATATAGCTCTACCCTCCAGTTCGGTAGGGTGAGTTCCAAAATAATAAGATAGCTCGACCCGCCAGTTCGGTAGGGTGAGTTCCAAAAGAAGATGGATCATCCTGCCACGCTCGGCTAGGAGAGTTCCAAAATATGATGCCAAGTCGATCTCGGACTTAGGGCAAGACGAGTCCGTAGAGCTCGAATGCCGGTGCTCGATATCTCGAGTCTTTGTGGTGCGATGTAATTGTGATAAAAAACATTACACATATAATAAAGGCTTACAAAGTGTATAAGAATTTCAAATAACGATTGTAAGAACCTGGAGAGCTAAAGAGCTCGGCTCGATCCTTGGAGCTCGAGAACTCGCTTCGTGGATAGCTAGATACGGTAGATAATTCGTTGCTTTCTCGGGCACCACATCAGTGTCTTTCCGTGGAAATCGACCTCAAACGGATTTCAATCGGCACGAAATTTGGAGGATCGTTCTTCCTCACTTTTCTTCGATGTGACCGTGGAATTGTTCTTTCGACGGCTCAATCTCCGGAATAAGCTGCTGAATTGGCACCGCCTTTGTCCCGTAATCCTACTGCGTTTTTGGTGCTGCGCAGAACTTCTTTCCCACGATCGAAAATCAAACGAACTCCGATCGCCTAAAATTTTGAGGACTGGTTCGATCCTGATAATTCGAATCTGATCGTGGAAATCTTGTTCCGACGGTTCAATTGTCGGGAATATTCAAATTGACTTGGAACATGCAGATTAGGGTTTTTCGCTTTTTTGTAATGTGAATCGCAACTTTTAGGCAATGATCTCGAATCGAAACCTACTCCGATCGGCATGAATTTTTTTATAGATTGTTCTTCTCTCTGTATTATTTAATATGACTGAGGAATTTTCATTCCAACGGTTGAATTGTTGTAACAGTCGCCCGACTGAAATCTGGCGATTAGGGTTCTGCTGCGTTTTGATACAAAGAAGAACTCCTTTCTGCGACGATCGGGCGATTAAACGAACTCGATCGGCCTAAAATTTTGAGGGCTTCTTTTACCCCCTTTCTTCTTCATTCGACCGTGGAATTCTTGTTCCAACGGTTGAAACTCCATAAAATAGCCGCCGATCTCATTGCGTTTTGGTGATACAACAGCATCTTTCCGGCAACGATCGGGTATCTAAACTGACTCCGATCGGCACGAAATTTGGAGGGTTTGTTCGCCCCTGCTTCTTCTTCAATCTGACTGGTGGAATTCTTCTTCCAACGGTTGAAACTCCGGCAATAAGCTCGGATCTGACTGCATTTCTGGCATGTTTCTGCCATTAACTTGACCACTGTTAAGGGTGATTTTATACGATTTATAACGCTATATTTTATGATAATTTCCCCCGTACTTGTACTAAATTGCATAAGAAACGAGTGTTTAACGGCAATATTGAGTAAATGAGGTTTTAAATGAGTAATTCGCAAAATTGGTTGATTTTGATGCTTTTAATATGATTTTATGATTATTTGGACATTATTACATTTTGTGATGTTTTTATGTGTTATAGATACATGTTTGAGGCTCAAGAGATGATCAAAAGGAGATAAGAGTCGAAATATATGATGATTAAAAGAGATAATGAAGGAATTGACCGGATGAAAAGAGATAAGGATCAAGAAATTGAAATTCAATCATATTGGACTGGCGTCCAGAATCTCCGTCCAGTGGACGGGCGTCTGATGAAGTGAACGAGCGTCCAGGGATGGGAAGTTGATTCAGGAAGTTTGGACGCTGGAGTGGACGCTGGATGGACGAGCGTCTGATCATGACTCGGCCCGACTCGAAGTTTTATTGAAGAATGGATGGGCGTTCAAGGATCCAGACGGGCGTCCGGTAGCCGACTTAGCGGAACCGACTTAGAAATCTATAAATATGCGGCTGTTTCTCAACCCTAGACATACCATACATTCAATATTCGAACCCTAAACCCTAGGGGCGGCTCAGGCTGCGTTTTCACATATTTTTCCTTCAGTTTTATGCGTTTAAATCTTAGATTAGATTAGTTAATTTTATGTTCTTTTCTTCAATAATTCAAGCAACTCGAGTGATGTTTAGAGGCTAAGGCTTCCTTGAACAAGCATTGTGAAGCCATCCATCAACATATTGATTTCGTTTCCGAATTATCTTGTGAGTATTTTATTCAAGTTGTATCTTTATTATCATTTATCATTGTTTATTGCAATTATATCGATAGATCGTTGCAAGATTGATTGTTTGTTTGATTTGGATGAAAATCTTGTTAAACCCTAGAATCAACATAATAAAGATTAGATCTTTAACCTATAAAATAACGAGAGTTAATTAGGTTGAATTTTTAGATAACTAGATTGAGAAATCTTACACCTTTGCTTTGAAAGTAATAATCTTTAAAATCAAGAGATAGAAGATTAAGAAACGAACTGTTCTAAGAAATTAGGAGTTCATGCCTTTGATTTGGTGAATCACA
The DNA here is from genome assembly GCA_026214975.1 of Gentiana macrophylla. Lineage (NCBI taxonomy): Eukaryota > Viridiplantae > Streptophyta > Magnoliopsida > Gentianales > Gentianaceae > Gentiana > Gentiana macrophylla. The sequence continues at coordinate 90,981,648 of CM047814.1, forward strand.
ACTTGGTTAGAAATCACGAGATAATCTAGATCGGAATTGATAGTTGTAGGATAGGTGGATCAATTGCTTGTTCGTTCGTAAATTATTGACTAAAATCCCTCGAACTTGAATTGTTTAGCTTAGTTAAATCTTCTTATTGCATCTTAGGTTTAGTTATAGTTTAAATTGTTCGCAACCCGTATTCTTCCTAGCTTTGGATTATATCCTCTGTCTAGTTCTATTTTCTATTTTGTTTTGTTTTATTCGCTGTTTAGATTAGTTTCGTGACATAGTTTAGGTTAGACAAAAACTAGAATCAATCGTTTAGTTCCCCGTAAGATCGACCCGGTATCAACCTCTTTACTACGATCCTTATACTTGAGGGAAACCGGATTTATAAATATTTATTACTTGTTTGTTTTGTTAGATAAAATCCGTGACAAGTTTTTGGCGCCGTTGCCGGGGAACCGGACGGTTGTCTAGTTTTTGTTTTTTTTGTTTTTCAGTTTGTTTTCTGTTTTTCCTGTTTTTATTTTGTTTTAAATTCCTGTTTTTAGTTGATAATCGTTTAGGTAAGTAGTTAATTAGGGTTTTAGTTTAGGGTTTAAGGTTCTCTTGTGATTAGTTCTCCCCTCTTTGTCCTCTCTTTGTTTTTGTTCTTTCGTTCCCCTTCTTTTTCTGATATTTTCTGCAATTTTCTGTTCCTGTTCTAATTTTCCCGCTACCAAACAGGCGTCTAGGATATCGGACGTCCGTGTGCTGGAAAATTTCCAATTCTGTTCTGTTTTCTTTCATTTAGACGAGCGTCCATAAAATTTGGACGCCCGTTCAAATATTCTTCCGTTCGCATTTGCGCTTGGACCACTAAACGCCCGCCTAGTCCAAAGTTGAGCGACGCCCGCCCAAGTCTTTGGGCGCCCGTCTGCTTTTATCTTTCCTTAATAATCTTGTTTCCTTTCTTTTCTTTTCTTTTCTTTCTCCTTTCTTTTCTTTAGGCTTTTAATTTTTAGTTTAGGCTTTTAATTTCTTAGTTTTTAGGCTTCTTTTCACTTGTTTTTGGTCCGGTTTATGCAAACTCGGAGTCAAAAGGGACCGTTGTTATACACCCCTGACCCCGAGCGAACCGTAGTCCGGCCAAACAGGTGGATTTTCCGTTCTGTGGTTCTGGCAGACAGAGCCGAGCAAGATCTTGAGGATCAACTAGCGAGGGAAATCACTGATTTTGTGATAATGGCCGCTAATAATAGACGTACGTTGGCAGACTACGCCATGCCTTGCGAAGTCAAAGTCAACCCGGCTATTGTTATCCCAGCCATTACCGCACAAACCTTTGAGCTGAAGCCAGGACTTATCCAGATGATGCAGCACGCATCAATCTTTCACGGCTATCAATCAGAGAATCCGCATACCCACTTACATACATTCTTAGAGATATGCGGTACTACACGCATCCAAGGAGTAAGTGAGGATGCGATAAAGCTAAAACTTTTTCCTTTTTCTCTGAAAGGAGAGGCTAAAGAGTGGTACACCTCTCTCCCCTCTGAATCTATTACCACCTGGGCAGGACTCGAAAAGGAGTTCTTGAGTCAATATTTTCCACCTTCCAAGACGGCCCAGTGTTTAAATGAAATATTCACTTTCTATCAGAAAGAGAATGAATCCTTCTTCGAATGTTGGAAGATATTCAAGTCTCTTCTTAGAAAGTACCCCCACATGGCTTGCTCATGGAAAGGCAAGTCAACACATTCTTCAGTGGATTGACCGAGCTTACAAAAGGCATGGTCAATAGTTCTTCTGGTGGGGCATTTCTGAAGAAAACGCCTGAAGAGGGATGGGCATTGTTTGAGGATATTGCAAAGTACAACTATGCCCCCTCTTATCAAGCCATCCAAGCACCTCCTCCTCCCAAGGTTGAGGAAGTTAATTTGCAAAGTTTGATCGCCATGCTGCAGAAGTAGATGGCCACACCTCAAGTTTCCAATCCGGTAAATCAAACTTCTTCTTTTCCACAGAACCCTCAGGTTCTGTATTGCGAAAACTACTGTCAGACTGGCCATATGAATGGCCAATGTCAATTTAATACCCCTGCACCTTATCAAGTGAATGCTGTTCATGATTATGGACAGTACAATCAAGTCACATGTCAGAATTGTGACGAGGTGGGGCACACTTCTAGGTTCTGTCCTATGAACGAATAGAATACTGAAGTGAATGCATTCTATGGTCAGAACAATCAAAGGTTCAATCAGTTTTCTGGCCAGAACAATTTTCAAAACCAAGGGTTTAATCCATCTTCAAATTTTAATCCAAATTCGAATTTTAATTCAAATCAAAATTTCAATAGAAACCCTGGTTTTAATCAGAACCAGAACTCGAATTTTTCCAATCCTACGCAAAAATTTAATCAGAATTGGCCTTCCAATTCAAATCCTGCAGTCCAAAGTCGGCCCAACCAGCCCTATGCTCAAAATTTCCAAAACTCTCAAAGCCCCTCCCAATCTACCAATCTTGAAGCTAAGTTGGAGGAGCAAAGTAGGTCAATGAAGAATCTTGAGAGACAAATTGGGCAATCGGTGAACAGCTAGCTTAGACCCCAGACCCGGCAAATGCCCAGGCCACACCGAAAAAAGAATCCAAAGGGTGGTCAAGTTGCTCAAGCTGACTTGAACAAAGGCCCATGTACTGACCTCGTGCCATCAATTCAATAAGGTAAAGAGGAGGCCAGTGCAATGAATCTGAGAAGCGGTACTCAAGTTAGTGGTCCTTCCCATCAGGGAAACCACTAGCCCCTCCTACCATTGATAAGGCAGGAGGGGAAGCTGAGCACCTACACTCCCCTCGACTGCAAGAAAAGACTCAGGTGGCTGAACCCCTGATAGGTGAAGAAGTTGAAGATCCTCAAGTGGCTGATCCCTTGAGAACTGAGAAAGCAAGCGAAAGTCAGGAGGCTGATCCCCTGACTGCAAAGAAATCTGATAAAGTTGTTCGTTGGAAAGATCTGGAAGACAAAGCCGTAAGTGCATCCTCAAAGAAAGTCTTTTCTGAGAGTGACCTTAAGAAGCTTCCATTTCCTCCGAGAAAGAGCAACATTCCCTTGATTGAGGACAAAAAGTACGAAAAGGTGCTGAACCTTTTGACAAATACTCAGGTAAATCTTCCATTATCAGAAGTCTTGGTTGAAATGCCTAAGTATACCAAATTCATCAAGGATGTTGTGTCTTCGAAAAAGAAGTTAGCAGGCATGGAAAGGCAAATTGGTGAGGACTGCTCCATGATTAATTATGAAGACTTACCAATTAAAAGAGGTGACCCTGGCAAGTTTGTACTTACAGTATTAATGGGAGGTCTAGTCTTCCCCAATTCTTTGTGTGATCTAGGTGCCTCGATAAGTCTTATGCCAATGTCTATATGCAAACAGCTCGGTTTACACAACCTTCTAGAACCCACTACTATGAGTCTACAGTTCGCTGATAGATCTTCTAAGAAAGCTTCAGGAATCCTGAAAGACATTTTGGTTCAGATTGATAGATTTACCTTTCCAGTCGATTGGTATGTTTTAGATATGGAGAAAGATGAAAACGTCCCCCTGATTCTTGGAAGACCTTTCTTATCTACAGCTAGAGCCCTCATCGATTGCGATGGTGGGCAAGTGACTATCCGAGTTGGTGATCAAGAGGTGCGTTACAATGTCTTAAAGTCCATTCAAGTACCCTCTGGCCCCCCAACCGGCTTTTTCCATTGATTATATGACGGATGATTTCACCGATTATATGGATAAGCAAGTTATGGCTGTAGAAGCGGAATATGAGCGATTGGTTGACAACCTAAATACTCATGGTGTGGTTAATCTAGATCAATTAGCAGCTGATTTTGAGGAAGAATTGTTGGTAGGAGAAGCTTTGGCAGTGGGACCACAGAGTAAACTCAGTGATATTGAGTTGAAAAGTGGAGATCTCAAGTCGAGTTTAGAAGACCCCCCTGCAGATTTGGTATTGAAGCCGTTGCCCAAACATCTTAAGTATGTGTTTTTAAGAGAAGGTGACAAGCTTCCATTGATTATATCTGCCAAGCTGTCTCGGCTAGAAGAAATGAAGTTAATCAACGTCTTGAAGAAAAATGAAAAAGCTTTTGGTTGGCAAGTAGGAGATATCAGAGGGATATCTCCTGACATCTGTATGCACAAGATCAAGACGAATGAGGGTGCAAAGTGTGTTAGACAGCCCCAGAGGAGGCTCAACCCTCATATGCAAGAAGTCGTAAAAAAGGAAATCATTAAGCTTCTGGACATGGGAATCATTTATGCCATCGCTGATAGAGAATGGGTTTCCCCGACTCAGGTAGTTCCCAAGAAAGGAGGAATTACGATTGAGAAGAATGAGAAGGGAGAGGAGATAGCATTGAGACTTGTCACTGGTTACAGAGTCTGCATCGATTATCGGAAGCTCAATGAGGTAACCATGAAAGATCACTTCCCCCTTCCATTCATTGACCAGATGCTTGAGCGTCTGGCGGGACACGCATTCTACTGCTTCCTAGATGGATATTCAGGATATTTCCAAATACCCATAGATCCAGCTGACCAAGAAAAGACCACCTTTACCTGCCCATATGGTACATTCGCTTACCGGCGAATGCCATTTGGTCTATGCAATGCCCCAGCTACATTTCAAAGATGTATGCTGGCTATCTTTGATGGGCTCTTAGAGAAGTGTATGGAGATCTTTATGGACGATTTTTCAGTTTTTGGTCAGTCTTTTGATGATTGCCTTGACAATCTTGATCAAGTGTTATCCAGATGTGTGGAAAAGAACTTAGTACTTAATTGGGAAAAATGCCATTTTATGGTGGATGAGGGAATAGTTCTTGGCCACAAGATCTCAGCCAAAGGTATAGAAGTTGACAGGGCGAAAGTAGAAGCTATCGAGAAGATGAGCTATCCTAAGAATGTGCGTGAAGTGAGAGGTTTTCTTGGACATGTCGGTTTCTACAGAAGATTCATTCAAGACTTCTCCAAAATAGCCAAGCCCCTGTCTACTTTACTTAAGGATGACGTTGAATTTAATTTTGATGAAAACTGCAAGCAAGCGTTTGAGGAGCTCAAGGACCGTTTAATATCTGCTCCAATTCTTATATCGCCTGACTGGAACCTACCTTTTGAGCTTATGTATGCGGCGCGATCGAACTATGCGGTTGGTGCCGTTTCTAGGACGTAAGATCAAGGGAAATTCCAACTATCTATTACGCCAATCACACATTGAACCCCTCTCAAGTTAACTATACTACTACTGAAAAGGAATTATTGGCCGTAGTTTTTGCTATGGACAAGTTTCGTAGTTACTTGTTAGGTGCTCAAGTGATTGTGTGGACTGATCACGCTGCTTTGCGGTATCCGATGACTAAGAAAGAGGCCAAACCGCGCCTACTACGTTGGATATTGACCCTACAAGAGTTTGACGTTCAAATTAAGGACAAAAAGGGCAGTGAAAACGTAGTGGCTGATCACGTTTCTAGAATGTTAAGTGAGGAAAAGGATGATCCAGATGATATAGATCTTTACTTTCCTCTAGAGAACATTATGCTCATCGACGGTTGTCCTCCTGATGTTCCATGGTATTCTTCCATTGTAAATTACCTTCATGCCCGATATCTCGACCCAGAAATGTCTTATCAGGAGAAGAAAAAGTTCTTCTCTGATTTGAAATCTTTCGTTTGGGATGAACCTTATCTTTTCAAGATTTGTAAAGATGGTTTGCTTAGAAGATGTGTTCCTGAATCTGAGCAACGGGATATTATTGAGCAATGCCACAGTGGACCCACTGGAGGTCACTTTGGTCCATGGAAAACCGTTGCTAAAATCTTTCAATCCGGCTTCTATTGGCCCACGATCTTTAAAGATACATAAGCTTTCTGTAAAGCTTGTGATAGGTGTCAAAGAACCGGAACTTTAACAAGGCGTTTCGACATGCCATTGAAACCCATCCTGGAATGCGAGGTCTTTGATGTATGGGGTATCGATTTTATGGGACCATTCCCATCATCTTGTGGTAACAAATACATCTTAGTCTGCGTGGATTACGTGTCAAAATGGGTAGAGGCTCAAGCCACTCCTCACAATGATCATAAAACGGTAATGAAATTTCTAAAGAAGAACATATTCGTGAGGTTTGGATGTCCACGTGCCTTGATCAGTGATGAAGGGACGCACTTCTGCAACCGACCTCTGGAGAAAGTCCTTGAAAAGTATGGTGTCCGTCATAAGACAGGCACACTATATCATCCGATGACTAGTGGTCAGGTTGAAGGAAGCAACCAAAGCATTAAGAAAATCTTGGAGAAAACAGTTAACAGTCATAGAAAGGACTGGAGTTTGAAGTTGGATGATGTACTTTGGGCATACAGAACTGCCTATAAGACCCCTCTGGGTACATCTCCATATCAAATGGTTTATGGTAAGCCATGTCATCTGTCAGTCGAGTTAGAGCATAGAGCTTATTGGGCTACCAAGTTTCTGAACTTTGATTCACAATCTTGTGGAAAACATCGACTGCAGCAGTTACATGAGTTAGACGAATTCAGACTCCAGGCCTATGAAAGTGCCAGGATTAGTAAATATAAGATGAAACTCCTCCACGATGCTAAGATTAAGAAGAGAGAATTTCAAGTCGGCGAACAAGTTCTTCTATACAATTCCAGGTTACATCTGTTTCCTGGAAAGTTGAGGACACGTTGGTCCGGCCCTTTCGAAATTCTCCAAATTATTCCTGGAGGCGTTCTAGAACTACGAGGTTATGGTGACCAACCGTTTCGAGTGAATGGTCAAAGGTGCAAGCACTATATTGGTGAGCCTAAAGAGAAACCTTTGATTGTCCGTTTCCTCGATATCCTCGGGTGTGGTGTTGCGGAAGTCGAAGAATTCGACGAGTTTTCACCCGACTGCTTTTCGAGAGGATGCGGTAATGGTCCATCTCAAGAAGTTCTAGCCGGTAGTTGGGATATGGAAGAGTATTGGAGGAGCGCCAATCAAGCGTCATCGAAATAATCGAGAAGAGGAAGAGGTCGGTCATGGGGAAGGTTAAGCGTATTTGGAAAGTCATTAAAGATTTCACCCCATGTGTAAGATGTCGCTTCGCACACCACACTACTAATCGAGCTTACACGAGGTAGTGGTGGCGAGAAAAGTCAAATGGCCTTGATCCAGTGAGCTTAAACGGTGTCGAGCTAACGACATTAACCAAAAGCGCCACTAGGGGCAACTTTAGATATCATTCTTTTAGTTATTCTTGTTTTTCGCTTTAGTATTTAAGTTTAGTTTATTTTTAGCCTTACTAAGTTTTGCTATTGTTTGTATCTCATCGGTTAGTGTGCTTTTTAGATATGGATTTCGTGTTCAAATGGAGGAGTTACCTTTCCTTAGGAAGATCCCACTCATTCTCATGTAGATGACGGACCGGGAGGAACAATTGTTTTGCACGTAGACTTCGACATTAGTACTGCGCGGCAAAGACGGTCACCTATGTTCTCATTGTTCCCCGCTGTTCGGGAGGTGGAGACTTTACTACTGAGGAGTTACAGGCAGCTCTAGGACGTCCATACACAATCCTTAATGATCCGATGCTGACAGATTTAGCGCTAGTGCTGCAAGCTGAGCATTTCCGAGGTGTTGATGTAGCTGGTGAGGATTGGGGTTTACAAGATGAGTATGACTTCCCTCCGGCAATTGACATGCTCCGCCGTCTCATTCGAGTGATAGATTGGTCGGCCATTTACGATGACTAGCGTTCTTAGGATGTTTCGTCGAGCAAACGACGTTAAACAAATGCGCTTCGTGGGAGGTAACCCACTGTTCTCTTTTTGTTTTTATTTATTTTCTAGTAATTTTATGTACTTCGTTTGATTTTTATTTGTATTTTTGAAGTTTTATTTAAGTTTAATAAGAGATGAAATTTTGAATTTGAGTTATATGGGAATTTTATGATTTTTTGCACATTTTCTGCGCTGGGACGCCCGTCCGAGCATTTGATCGACGCCCGTCCGCTATGACCAATCCTTGGACGAACGTCCACTAAACATGGACGCCCGTCTAATACTTTCCCTCCAATCCTGTATGTGATTTAAACTCTTGGACAAGCGTCTGATAAACTGGACGCCCGTCCAGTTCATCTGTTTTCCCAGTGGACGCCCGTCCACTGAGTTGGACGCCCGTCCAGCATCTGCCTATATATACTCCCTCAACGCATGAACCCTCATTTTTTCTGAATTTCAAATCGCAAAACCGTTTCCTCTCCCTCTTTTTGGCCTAAAATCTTCAATTCTAAACCATTTTGAGCGATTCAAAGTGCTACAGGCCGCTCTTGATCCCCTCTCTTTGATTTTCATAACCAAATTCCCCAACACACCATATTTTTGGAGAATCAGGCCCCATTGAAGTCCGACTTCTTAGAGAAAAAAATTCGATTTTGGAGCCCATTTTGGTGTTGTTTGGACTAATTTTCACCTCGATCAACATCTACTCACCCTACTTGGTAAGTTCGTAGTAAAATTTCTAGTTTTTATTCACGTTTTTGCGAGTTCGATCTTTGGGTCGGCTCGTTCACTTGAATATTACCTTAATTCGGTTTTTTTTTTTTTCTGGTTTTGTGTTTCTTTTTGCTTTGTTTTGGTGATATGGTGTTGTGATGGGTGATGAATGGGGTTGTTTGGTGATGGTTATGGTTGTGATTGTGGTTTGGTTGATTTGAAATCCCTCTTTGGATGTTAAACGGGTATCTTTTGTGCGTATTGGGATTGTTTGGTGTAGACTAGGCTTGAAAATGGTTCATAAGAAGGGAGTTGTGAAGAGACACGGGAAGGAAGTAGCTAGGGAGGCCGGGAAGAAGCGTAAAGAGATTGACCCAACCTTAGTTGATCCCAACCGAGGTGTGAGCATTCGGGAGCAACCCCCTAGAGCCACCCAAGCTAGGGCAACCTTGAGAGATGAACCAACCTCAGACTCTGAGACGGATGACGATATTCCTTTAGTAAGGATTCCTAGAGCTCAGAAAGGCGGAGCCTCGTCTAGGGTTGAGGAGGTTGTAGAAGCTACACGGGAAGATGAACCGGTTGAGCCTAGGGCTGCTCCACCTAGAAAGAAAGCCAAAACCTTACCCCCTATGCCTTTGCCTCGTAGGTTCGTGAACCCTAGAGCTCACGATGCGTATAAACAGCACTATTTCTCGAGGACGATGTTGATAGAAAGGGCTACGTTGGAAGCTAAGGTTGATCCCGGTTTTGTCAAGCTTTTAAGGGATCGGAAATGGGACGCTTTGATGACGATTCCAACTACCCCGGTCAATAGTTCCTTGGTTCGGGAATTTTATGCAAATTGTTCAGAAACCGACTTGGAAACGAGAGTAGTTGTGGTTCGAGGGGTCCAAGTTCCGTTTACACCGGAAGTGATCAATGCGAAGTATGGGTTGGCGGCTTTTGAGGGTCGGGATTACAAGGAGGAGGTTTTACATAGACAGATATTGGGGCAGGATCCGTTGGAGGAGTTGAGGTTGCGAGTTTGCCCGGATGTGGCTTGGACGTTGAGGCCGGGAGGAGACCGGAAGGAGTTGGTTACCACGAACTGGACGGAGGATTGGAAAGTCCAGTGTCGATTTATTCAGAGTCGGTTGTTGCCTAAGAACAACCTGACACATTTTCATGTCGGTGACCTAGGCATGCTGTATGCATTGACATTCGGCTTGAATGTTAATGTGGGACAAGCTTTGTATGACGAGATCTCGATCAATCAGAAGGTTTATACGCGGAGCTTGATCGTCCCTCACCTGATCCACAGTTTGTGCATCGATGCCGGTGTGCCTGAGTATGGAGCGGATCACAAGCCAAAGAACCCGAGGCCTATACAGAGAGAGAAGGGTAAGCCTTCGGGACAGTCTGAGACGGAGACACCTCAGGAGCTTGGTTCATCTTCGGCATCGCCTCGTGCATCTTCCCTTCCTACTTTATCTCCTTCGGTCCGGATGCGGCTGAGTATGGCCAACAGTGTGCGGGACTGGCTTGAGGACATACGGACATCTCAGAATAATATCTTAACGATTTCGAAGTGTATGAGTGAGCGCCGGCCTATACGGGACGCCAGAATCTTCGATCCGAGCGCCATCGATTTTCTTTATTCAGATGAGATTGAGCAGGCCATCGCAGATGTTCTTCACGAGTCTGAGTCTTCCGATGAGGAGCAGCCTGACTCCGTAGATAGGACTGCGGCACCACCTTCTGGACCTTCCTCTGATCCTCCGGCCGATGATTCTGCGGCGCCGAGCCAACCTTGATCTTATTTGTTTGATTATAGACTTTGTGGTTTTGTATTATTGACATTTCTACTTATATGATTCGTTGTAATTTTGATATTATTCCTATTTAGTTTTTCCGATGGATCATGTAAGCCATAAGGCATCCGTACTTTCACTTCTGCTATGTTTATACTTTCTGGATGTATTGAATGCTTTACCCTTTGCTTTATCTTCATTTTTGATATTTTTTTCGTTCTGGTATAATCCCCCGTTTTCCCCGAGATGTTTCCGTGTTTGTCAAGTAGTGCAGGTATATTTTTAGCGGTTTTGTCGAGCTACATTGTCTGGTTACGAGTTCTAAGTATCACTATGTAGGCTCCGGCCTGACCGACATTCGAATAACGCTTGAAATCAGCTAAGTCTTTTATCTTTTCTTTCATTCTGCACAACATGAGGACATGTTGATTTTTAAGTGTGGGGGAGGGGAATGTTCGATATGTATCTACACAGTTGCTTAATTAGTTATGTTTCTATGCAAAATGAGCTAAAATTTTCGCTAAAATTTTCGAAATTTTTCGACACTTTTGTTTTTGTTTTGTCCCGAGTAGGCAATTTAATTCAATGTTCGTTATAGTCATTTAAGCTATATATCATCTGTTTGATAAGTTAGTTGTTTCACCTGATCTACTTTTCACGAGCCATAGTGAATGATGAGCTAATTTATAAAGTTATACCCCTTTTGGACGAGTGATTTTTGATTTTCTTATAAGTCATGTGCTTAGTGCTACGTATATATCTTGAGACTTATGATAGTTTGTATTTAGATCCGAAGTATGATATACTGTGAATATCTAAGGTTTGAATGTGATAAGTAACACGTGACTTAATGTCAAATGAAAAAGTTGAAAAAAATGAAGAATTATTGGGTGTGTCGAAAGCTAGTCGATGATTTGAGTGCGATAGGGTATACCACGTATGTCCTATACCACTATGATGACTAAAAGCTCCCGACAGTCAGAAAAAGCTGCCTTATGATTGGAGTAAGGTAGGGTATATCTCGAATATCCTATTCTGCTATGACAGGGCAATAGCTCATTCTGATGTGTGTTTAAAAGTGAAAAAAAGTTAAATCAACTAATGAATTGTTATGAGATGAATATAAGACTTAGTTATCGTATACCTTATTCCCAGTAGAAACTGATAGATATGCTGTAGGGATTATCCTCTGAGTATTTCAGAAAGGCCCTAGATATGTTCTATCATCTTTTTCGGGATATGTCACGTTTGTAGGGTACATCTTATGAGTGTCATTTATTGCTAGTTTACGAGGGGGTATTAGCTAGTTTTGCCTTGAGTTTCTCAAGTTTGGATTTAGTGGAAGTTTTCTATGGCTTCGCACACACACAGTGGTGAACCTCTGATTTATTGATCTATGCTATATATGTTTAGATGCCTATCTTTTCTCGAGCCTTTATTTTGTTTTGTTTTGCTCGGGACGAGCAAAAGCTTAAGTGTGGGGGAGTTGTTAAGGGTGATTTTATACGATTTATAACGCTATATTTTATGATAATTTCCCCCGTACTTGTACTAAATTGCATAAGAAACGAGTGTTTAACGGCAATATTGAGTAAATGAGGTTTTAAATGAGTAATTCGCAAAATTGGTTGATTTTGATGCTTTTAATATGATTTTATGATTATTTGGACATTATTACATTTTGTGATGTTTTTATGTGTTATAGATACATGTTTGAGGCTCAAGAGATGATCAAAAGGAGATAAGAGTCGAAATATATGATAATTAAAAGAGATAAAGAAGGAATTGACCGGATGAAAAGAGATAAGGATCAAGAAATCGAAATTCAATCATATTGGACTGGCGTCCAGAATCTCCGTCCAGTGGACGGGCGTCTGATGAAGTGAACGAGCGTCCAGGGATGGGAAGTTGATTCAGGAAGTTTGGACGCTGGAGTGGACGCTGGATGGACGAGCGTCTGATCATGACTCGGCCCGACTCGAAGTTTTATTGAAGAATGGACGGGCGTTCAAGGATCCAGACGGGCGTCCGGTAGCCGACTTAGCGGAACCGACTTAGAAATCTATAAATATGCGGCTGTTTCTCAACCCTAGACATACCATACATTCAATATTCGAACCCTAAACCCTAGGGGCGGCTCAGGCTGCGTTTTCACATATTTTTCCTTCAGTTTTATGCGTTTAAATCTTAGATTAGATTAGTTAATTTTATGTTCTTTTCTTCAACAATTCAAGCAACTCGAGTGATGTTTAGAGGCTAAGGCTTCCTTGAACAAGCATTGTGAAGCCATCCATCAACATATTGATTTCGTTTCCGAATTATCTTGTGAGTATTTTATTCAAGTTGTATCTTTATTATCGTTTATCATTGTTTATTGCAATTATATCGATAGATCGTTGCATGATTGATTGTTTGTTTGATTTGGATGAAAATCTTGTTAAACCCTAGAATCAACATAATAAAGATTAGATTTTTAACCTATAAAATAACGAGAGTTAATTAGGTTGAATTTCTAGATAACTAGATTGAGAAATCTTACACCTTTGCTTTGAAAGTAATAATCTTTAAAATCGAGAGATAGAAGATTAAGAAACGAACTGTTCTAAGAAATTAGGAGTTCATGCCTTTGATTTGGTGAATCACAACTTGGTTAGAAATCACGAGATAATCTAGATCGGAATTGATAGTTGTAGGATAGGTGGATCAATTGCTTGTTCGTTCGTAAATTATTGACTAAAATCCCTCGAACTTGAATTGTTTAGCTTAGTTAAATCTTCTTATTGCATCTTAGGTTTAGTTATAGTTTAAATTGTTCGCAACCCGTATTCTTCCTAGCTTTGGATTATATCCTCTGTCTAGTTCTATTTTCTGTTTTGTTTTGTTTTATTCGCTGTTTAGATTAGTTTCGTGACATAGTTTAGGTTAGACAAAACCTAGAATCACAATCGTTTAGTTCCCCGTAAGATCGACCCGGTATCAACCTCTTTACTACGATCCTTATACTTGAGGGAAACCGGATTTATAAATATTTATTACTTGTTTGTTTTGTTAGATAAAATCCGTGACAAGTTTTTGGCGCCGTTGCCGGGGAACCGGACGGTTGTCTAGTTTTTGTTTTTTTTTGTTTTTCTGTTTGTTTTTTGTTTTTCCTGTTTTTATTTTGTTTTAAATTCCCGTTTTTAGTTGATAATCGTTTAGGTAAGTAGTTAATTAGGGTTTTAGTTTAGGGTTTAAGGTTCTCTTGTGATTAGTTCTCCCCTCTTTGTCCTCTCTCTGTTTTTGTTCTTTTGTTCCCCTTCTTTTTCTGATATTTTCTGCAATTTTCTGTTCCTGTTCTAATTTTCCTGCTACCAAACGGGCGTCTGGGATATCGGACGTCCGTCTGCTGGAAAATTTCCAATTCTGTTCTATTTTCTTTCATTTAGACGAGCGTCCATAAAATTTGGACGCCCGTTCAAATATTCTTCCGTTCAGACGAGCGTTTGGACCACTAAACGCCCGTCTAGTCCAAAAGTTGAGAAGACGCCCGTCCAAGTCTTTGGACGCCCGTCTGTTTTATCTTTTCCTTAATAATCTTGTTTCCTTTCTTTTCTTTTCTTTTCTTTCTCCTTTCTTTTCTTTAGGCTTTTAATTTTTAGTTTAGGCTTTTAATTTCTTAGTTTTTAGGCTTCTTTTCACTTGTTTTTGGTCCGGTTTATGCAAACTCGGAGTCAAAAGGGACCGTTGTTATACACCCCTGACCCCGAGCGAACCGTAGTCCGGCCAAACAGGCGGATTTTCCTTTCTGTGGTTCCGGCCAACATAAATCGTTATCAACGATAATATCAAAGAATAGATTCAACGTGAAATAAATTGAGTAAACTTAAACCATAACAAATCCAAAGCACAAGACAAAGAGAACAACATAAACATGGTTACATATCACATTCTCTGCAAGAGGTAGCTCTTTCTTAGAGATGTGAAGATTGTGAATCACTTCTCTTCCAGCCCTTATCAGGAGTTTCCACCTACAAAATAAACCACAATACTATGTCTCGGAGAACAATGTCATAAAGTCGATCCCTTTAGCTTCGACTTTACAATTTGAAACATTATAGAAAAGCAATAAGCGGACCATAACTACATGGTCAAATATCCCAGAACGCCTTAGCTTCTAGATCATTAATAAGCTTTAAAATGTGTTTCAATCATTTTCTATACAACATTTCTCTTTTTTATCATTAATGAATACGTCATTGATCTCGTGTTCATTCATTTGGTGGAAAAAAAAACCACGTGTCAAACGGTCTGAAGAATATAAAAAGTTATTTGGTATTCCAACGTCAATTTTAGTGACGCTCGTACTGCAAACGGCCGTTGGTTCCACCGACGTTATGCTGTTCAAAATTGATATTGCGGTGAATACCAGATTTGCGGTAACAGATATATTTCGTGGATATATGGCTGTGTATGTATGATTTCTCCGGAGAGAAGGTGGCGGATATGAAGAACAAGGCTGTCGGAATGATGCTTATGAGAGTAAACACAAGTGATTCGACAAATTGACAGAGTAGCTCTGTTTGTATTAGTTCTTGCATTATTTCTATTACATTGTAATCCAATATATATAGGCTAGGACTAAGTCGTTCTACTGTTAATGACAAGACAATTAAAACAATATAATTAGAGATAATCATATAGATAATACAGGTGGACCGGCCAGTTGTCTGGATAAGTATGGCAGACAGCGGACAGTGGACTCGTTTGTAGGTCGAGCTCATATCCGCCTTGTCTTGAAGTCATCCTGATGATATGGGTATAAATCACACAGAGTGGAGGGGTCCGGCATACGGCCAGCGGACAGGATCCGGCTTACAGATAGCGGACAAGAGGGAGTGAGGCCCAAGATCTGTTTATTAGACTATGAAAAATATGAACAGGTCCCCAATCTAGTTCGGGTATATCAATGGCCCCCTACTATGTGCCTGGCGTGCCCGCCGAGGAGGAGAGTAGAGTTTTAAAAGTAGATAAGTTACCCTGATGTTGTCGTTTGTGACAGAGATGCCGATAATAGCTAGCGGGCTTAGATCAGTGTCGAATTGCGTTGCAAATTATTGACAGATGTTGTGCCTTGTAGCGTACAAGATTTAGACGCCATGCCATGAGGCGAACGGGCTTATATGCCGATACTATTAATCAGGCTTGAATCAGTGTTAGTATCGCGTAGCGAATTACCAACCGTATGATGTGCATATAGCGGACAGGCTTAGATGCCGATAACGCTTTATCGGGTTTAGATACTGTACTGTGAAGCGATGGGTATAGATGGCTGTAAGGCGTGGGGAGTGGAGGCCGTAAGGCGTGGGGAGTGGAGGCCGTCGGCCAGAGGAAGTTGAGGCCTCCAGTCGGGGCTAGAGCAGTTGAGGTTGCAATGGTCGCATCAGCTCGCAAATCGTCGCCCCGGTTGGCGTTAATGATGTGACGTTTGACGTGAACCGTCACGGGTTCTGATTGGCTCAGAAGTATCGAAAACCGTTCCCGGCAATAATTGCGTTTGAATTTCGAAAACCCAAACGTCGTTTCCCTCTAGTTTTTTGTCTATAAATATAGGGATCCCCTATCACTCTCACACTTTTCCTTTTCTGAAAATTATTCCGGCAAGCATAGCAAGGAGATTCCGGCGAGAGCAAGCTATTCCCGGAAATCAAGCAGTTTCAGATTAAAGACATCACCCTTCATCCCCATTTCACTAATCAGGTATGATTTTGAATGCTTTTACTGCTTCTTTGCTTCGATTTCGCTTTTGCCCTCTGCTAAAAGCCATATGCGGAAGGAGTGGTGTGTGGGATTTTTAGGGTTTCATTGACGATTGACCTGTAAATCCCTCCTTTTGTGCTTCGATATGCTTGTGCCCTCTTTTTCCAGAAATCTATCAATAGATAGATGCCCATATTGTAGCATGGGTTAATTTGAATGTTTGTCTTTGCTTGATGCTTTTCTGGGTTGTTTGGGGGTTTTTCTGGGTTGTTTGGTTAAGGAAAACGGAGGGGCGAGGTGTCGGGGTGTGATAACTCTCACTTCGGCCCGGTTTTTATGTCTGGGTGATTAAATTGATCCACCTCGCCCTGTTTTTTCCCAGAATGTCTTCAAAACGTACAATGTCACAGTCAGATAAAGAAACTCAGGCCGCTGCCGGCTATGGTTCAGAGGAAGTCAGCATGGAGGAGGCCAGCTCAAGCGGCGAGGAGGAATTACTCGAAAAAGAAGAAGCCGTCGGGGTCGAATCTGACTCGGGCGTTGAGGAGGTCGAAGTGATCGGCGAGGGTGCTACCAGGGGTGAGGTCAAGGATGAAGACCAAGATCAGACAACGATAAGCGACCTTGTTAACCGAATCCAAAAGGCAGTGTCCCCCGGGGCCGCTACTCGCAGTGCCACGCTCAAGGAAGCCGTGGAAACGAAGAGGACCAGAGGTCAGAGAAACCATCGACATCCAGGAAAGCCCGAGAGTCTAAGAAGACGGTCGTATCGGATGAGCCCGGGAAGAAGAAGAGGCCGCCTACGAAGAGATCAATTGCTGTTGAGATGGAATTGGCGGAACAGAAACGTGCTGATGTCAATCTCATAGCTCGATGAAGGGAGTTTTGAGACCAAACAGATTATACCTCGATGCTGACCGCCTATGATATTCCGGAGGATTACCGGTTTGCCAACATGGGTGTGCTGAACGTGTCGTGGACGTGCGGTCGAGATGACGATGATTATATGTGGTTGTATTACGGCCACTTAGTTGCCGGACTCAGGTCGCCCTTTGACTCGTTCTTTATTAAATTCATGGAAGTACTTAAGGTTATGCCCTGCGACCTTAGCCTGGGGGTAATCCGGGTGGTCATGTCCTTCATTATTATCAGTCGGCTTAGAGGTCCCGAACCGTCGATGGCGGTGCTACTATACTTTTACTGCTTCAACGGAAAGGGTGATTCCGGGCAGATTCAACGACAGAGCCGATCGAGAAGTGGTAGGCCTCGAATTCTTATCGACCTTCTTGACAAAGTGACAGACTGGGACAAAAGATGTATGAAAGTCGAGTCTCGGATAGGATGGCCGTTCAAAAAGCTCCCTGCGAACTCCGTGAAGACCGACCATTTGAAGGACATCAAAACCCAGGAGGCCGATGACGGGTTTATAGCCGAGCTCAAGGAATTGCTCGGGTATACCCGAAAAGGACAGGAGCAAGCCCGGGCCTTTAACTTGAGGCTTCTCTTAGATGTTGGTGGACCCTATCTGAGAAGGGCAGGACTCTCCGGAGCGGGGGTCGGGGATCCTTTGGTAGTAGTCGATCCATTACCTACCGACCCCGATTGGTACGGGGAGTGCCACTTCGGCAAATGCATGCCTTCCAAGTGTAAAGTTTGTCTAGGCAACCGTTCATTCCGAACCCCGAGTACGATTTTCACTTTAATTGATTGCTTTTTCATTGTTGCTCTTATTATTTTATCTGTTTTTGATAAGTACTATCTCTTGTAGATACCATGGATGCTCTAAAACAGCGTATCTTGCTGGGCACTAGGAAAACAGCGGGCGATTAGAAGAGAGCCGTTGAGTTGAAGGTTAAGACAACACTTCATTTGGTCGACATCCAAAAAGATGTGGCGGGATCTTCTGGATCCCAGGCCGGGAAAACGACACAGCCGCCAGCTAAGCAACCAGCGGGTAAAGCTCCAGCGGGCAGGACTTTGAAGCAATCAGTCTTGACTAAGCCTCCCGCTGGTGATAAGAAGAACAGAGCTCTCGTCGAGGAAGTTGACCTTTCTAGCGAGAAGGATGCTCCTCCACCCAAAAAATCCAAAGCCGTTGATGTTCAAGGAAAAGAGGTTGCTGATAAAGACAAACCCTCTGACAAAGGCAAATCTTTAGCCGATCCATCATTCTCAGCAGGCACGAGGTCGATGGGGCCTTTCGCTGGTGTGCCCGTTGGGCCCGAGGGTCACCTGGCGGCCTGGTTAGACAGAGAGTTTATGCGCCAACAACCTCTAGATATGTCTAAAGCGATCACGATCTCGAGAGGGATTTCTGATGTGGCCCTGCTGAGGCATTTAAGATGGAGCCTCCCTAACCCCATTCAGCTGGACATTGGCCGGGGTATTGCGAACCGGATCATGTTGGCTGATCAATCCGATCCTCACCGCACCTTTCTCCAAAATATTGAAGACCTGTGGGGTTTATATGGTGCTACGGTGAGCATGGTAAACATCATCCGCTATGTGCTTTTCTTTTTCTTTCTTTTTATTGCTGAAATCCTGTTTAACTCCGCTATATTTCATCTTTTTCAGGTCGGGACCGGCTTGGCGCTGTTTATAAATGATTAACGGAGCACAATAGCATCGAGTTCAGATGCTACCCGGGCTTGAAACGTCGACAAAGTGGTTGAGGACGATCTGCGAGTACGACTTAGTGCAGCTGAAGCTGAAAATGCCGAACTAAAGACGCAGATGGTAGAGGTCAATGAATTGAAGAAGTAGCTCACTGAAAATGATGGTCTGAAGAAGCAGTTTGCTGAGGCGAGGAAGGCGCAGTGAGAGGCTCAAAAGAACTCTAATTGTCTAGAGAAGATAAATGCCGAGCTTGCAGAGAAAGATAGATTGGGTGCTCAGTCAATGAGAGAGATGCAACAACGGGTTGTGTCACGGATTTTATTAACAAAGCAAACAAGTAATAAATATTTATAAATCCGGTTTCCCTCAAGTATAAGGATCGTAGTATAGAGGTTAATACCGGGTCGATCTTACGGGGAATCGGGGTTGTGAATTCTAGTTTTTATTCCTAACCTAACTATGTCACGATTACTACTACTAAACACAAACGAAAATAAAACAGTGAATAACATAAACGGAAGATAACAAACGTAAACTGGACAGAAGATCGAGATCTAAAGCCAGGAAAATATAGTTGCGAACCAATTTAAACTAAACTAAACCTAATATGCAATAAAAGACTAACTAAGCTAAACAATTCAAATTCAAGGGGTTTTAATCAATAATTTACGAACGAACAAGCAATTGATCCACCTATCCTACAACTATCAATTTCGATCTAGATTATCTCGTGATTTCTAACCAAGTTGTGATTCACCTAACCACGGTATGAACTCCTAATTTCTTAGACAAGTTCTCCTATCAATCTTCTATCTTTCGATCTAAAGATTAATGCTTTCAAATCAAGGTGTGAAATCTCTCAATTTCTAACCTAGAAATCTAACCTAATAACTCTCGTTAATTAGATTTAAGATCTATTCTTTATCATGGTGATCTAAATTTTAACATGATTTTCATCAACATAAACAATCAACATGCAAAGATCTTTCGATATAAATTGCATAACAACATGAAAAACATGATAAAGAAACAACTTGAATTAAAATACTCACAAGATAATCAAGAACAAAACTGAATTGTTGATTGGATGGCTTCACAACGCTTGTTCAATGGAGGTCTAGCCTCTTAACATCCTCTTTGAAACTCGAATTGTTTGGAGTAAAAGTGCATAAAAGTATTTAAGTAAAAGCTGTTTGTAAACTAAGGAAAAACGCAGCTTAGCCGCCCCTAGGGTTTAGGGTTCGAATATATGGTGATCTTGGGGAGAAAATACGCTGCCTTTATATAGAATTCAAGTCGGTTCTACTAAGTCGACTCACTTGGGCGCCCGTCTGGAAAGGGTGAACGCCCGTCCGGCTTGTGTAAACTTCTTGAGTCGGGCGAGGGATCGACGCCCGTCCTTCTTTAAATTGGACGCTCGTCCAGGAAAAATCTAAACATCCTGAATGTAAAAGCTCCTCCTGGACGCTCGTCCAGGATGTCAAACGCCCGTCCACTCGGGCGCTTGATTCAAGCTGCTTGGGCGCTTGATCCGGATCGACTTCATCTTGATTTCTTCATCTCTATCTCTTTTCATCAAATCCAATCATCATTATCTTTTTTATCATCAATGAAATTTGACTCTTATCTCTTTTTGATCAACATTTGAGCATCAAACATGTTCCTATAACACATTAAAACATCGCAAAATGTAATATCGTCCAAATAATCATAAGAATCACAATTAATACACCAGAATTAACCTATTTTGCGAATAACTCATTTAAAACCTCATTTGCTTAATAAATCTATTAAACACTCGTTTCTAATGCAAATTATACAAATATGAAGGGAATATCATAGAATATAGCGTTATAAATCGTATAAATTCACCCTTAACAACTCCCCCACACTTAACCTTTTGCTCGTCCCGAGCAAAACAAAACGGAAGTCAAGGCTCGGAAAAAGATAGACATCTCGGACGATATATCATCGATCCAATAAATCAGAGGTTCACCATTGTGTGTGTGCAGAGCCATCGAAAACTTCCACTAAATCCAAACTTGAGAAACTCAAAGCAAAACTAGCTAATACCCCTTCGTAGACTAGCAATAAATGACACTCATAAGATGTACCCTACAAACATGACATACCCCGAGAAGGATGATCGATTATATCTAGGGCCTTTCTGAAATACTCAGAGGATAATCCCTACAGCATATCTATCAGTTTCTACTGGGGATAAGATAGACGATAACTTAGTCTTTCATTCATTTCTTAACAGTTCACTAGTTGATTTAACTATTGCACTTTAAACTCACATCAGAATGAGCTATTGCCCTGTCATAGAAGAATAGGATATTCGAGATATACCCTACCTTACTCCAATCATAAGGCAGCTTTTCCTGACTGTCGTGAGCTTTTAGTCATCATAGTGGTATAGGACATACGTGGTATACCCTATCACACTCAAATCATCGACTAGCTTCCGACACACCCAATAATTCTTCATATTTTTCAACTTTCCATTTGACAATAAGTTACGTGTTACTTATCACATTCAAACCTCAGATATTCACAGTATAACATACTTCGGATCTAAATACAAACTATCATAAATCTCGAGATATATACGTAGCACTAAGCACATGACTTATAAGAAAATCAGAAATCACTCATCGAAAAGGGGTATAACTTTATAAATTAGCTCATCGCTTACTATGGCTCGTGAAAAATAGATCTCAGGTGAAACCACTAACTTATCAAACATATGATATATAGCTTGGATGACTATAAAAATAATGAACATTGCATTGAATTGCCTACTCGGGACAAAACAAAAACAAAAATATCGAGAAATTTTGAAAATTCTAGCTCATTTTGCATAGAAACATAACGAATGTAAGCAAATGTATAGATACATATCAAATCATTCCCCTCCCCCACACTTAAAGATCAACATGTCCTCATGTTGTGCTTAATGAAAGAAGAGATAAAAGACTTAGCTGATTTCAATCGATACTCAAATCGTCGGTCAGGCCGGAGCCTACATAGTGACACTTAGAACTCGTACCTTACAATGTAGTTCGACAAAACCGCTTGAAATACACCTGCACGACTTGACAAACACGGAAACATCTCGGGGGAAAAACGGGGGAAATATACCAAAATGAAAAGAGATAACAAAAACGAGTCATAGCAAAAGAAAAAGCATTCAATACATCCAAAAGTTGAAACATAGTAAAAACGAAGGTACGGATGCCTTATGGCTTACATGATCCAGTCGGAAAAATAAACAGTAGCAATATCAAAAATACAACGAATCACGTAATGAAATGTAGCAAAATATACAATCAGTGTCAAGGACAAATCGTAATCATAATAAAAATGGATAGATAACATCAGGTCTGCCCAGGTGCCGCAGAATCATCAGCCGGAGATGGTCCACCCGCAGGGGAGTCAGGCTGCTCCTCATCAGTAGACGACTCAGACTCGTGCAGAACATCCGCAATCGCCTGCTCAATCTCATCAGAATAAAGATAATCAATGGTGCTCGGATCGAAGACTTTGGCGTCCCTCGGCTTCCGGTCCTCACTGATGCACCGGAGTATAGACAAGATATTGTTTTGAGACGTCCTTATATCCTCCATCCAGTTCCGTACACTGTTGGCCATACTCAACCTCATCCGGACTGAGGGAGATAAAGTAGGAAGGGAGGACGGGCGAGGCGGTGCTGAAGATGAACCGGGCTCCTGTGGCACTGCAGCCTCAGTCTCAGCCTGACCGGTAGGCTTTACCTTCTCCCGTTGCAAGAACCTTGGATTCTTCGGTTTATGATCGGTCTTGTACTCGGGAACTTGAGCATCTTGACAGAGACCGTGTATCAAATGTGGACATATCAAGCACCTAGTATACACTTTCTGATTCATGACCACCTCGTCGAAAATCGCTTGTCCTACATCAACATTGAGCTTGAAGTTCAAGGCATATAGCATCCCAAGGTCACCAATGTGGAAGTGAGTCAGGTTGTTCTTTGGTAACAACCGGTTCTGAATAAAACGACATTGGACCTTCCAATCTTCCGTCCAACTCGTGGTCACTAATTCCTTTCTAGCCCCGCCCGGTCTAAGTGTCCATGGCACCTCGGGGCACACCAACAACCGCAACTCCTCCAGCGGATCCTCACCGCCGTCCTGTTTAGCTTTGATCGCCTCCTTGTAGTCCAAGCCCTCAAAAGGATCTAACCCGTACTTCCCATTGATAACCGCCGGTGTAAATGGCACATTAACCCCCCGAACCGTGACCACCCCAGTTTCCAAATCCGTCTCCGAACAGTTTGCATAAAACTCACGAACTAGGGTAGCATTGACAGGAGTTCTCGGGGTTACCATCAAAGCTCCCCACTTCCTATCCCTCAATATCTTCACAAATAAAGGATCAACTTGAGGCTCAAGGACAGCTCGCTCGATCAACATCGTCCTCGTTAGATAATGCTTATTATAGACCTCCATCGCCTTAGGGTTGATGAATCTACGAGCAAAGGGAATAGGGATAGCGGGTCTCACTCTTTGTCTAGCCGGCTCATCTCCCTCAGGCTCATTGTGCACCTGCTCACCCCGAGCGTCTGGCACCCTAGTCCGCATCCTTGATAATGGCTCATCATCAGTTTCAGACCCAGACGCAGACTCATCTCGTAAGGGAACCCTAGATTGACCTGTAGGAGGATTCTGACGCTCCCCAATACGAATACATTGGTTGGGATTGACTAAAGTGGGGTCCACACCCTTCTTCTTCTTAGCAGGTTCCGTAGCTACCCCCTTACCATGCCGTTTTACTACCGCTTTACGTACCATTGTAACCTAAGGCTAAACAAACACCAATCCCAAACCCAAATTCAAACACAACCACCCGTTTATCGTCCAAACGGGATTTCCCAAACAAACCAACACAAAACCACAATGCAACCCATCCCACACCATCCAATACCATCCCAGATCATCAACAAAGCAAGACAAAGAAACAAAACAAGAAAAAAAACAATAAGGTGAAATTCATGTGAAAAAGTCGATTCGAAAAATCGAACTCAAGAAAATCGTGAATTAACCCCAGAAAAGTGCATGGATTCTTACCAAGTACGATGATAGGATGATGATAATGGTGATTAACAGCCCTAACAACGCACGAACGACCAAAAGTTTGGATTTTTCTCCCAAGAAAACCGCACAAGCTAGGTTGCTGATTCGAAACAACGGCTGTATGTTGGTGGATTGCGTTTGAAAAATCAAAAAGATGGGATTGAGAGCTGTTTGTAGGGCCTTGAATCGCCCAATTTGGTTTAGAAACGAGGATTTTAGGGTAAGAGGAGGCAAAAAGTCGGGTTATGCAATTTAAATTTTTCGATTCGAATAAAAAATGGAAGCAGGGGGTATATATAGATGCAGGTTCGAACGGGCGTCCATGAGAATGGACGGGCGTTCAGCTGGATATCATAAGAACTGGACGGGCGTCCATATAAACAGACGCTCGTCCAGATGGCCAAATCACGTACAGAGTTGAAGGGAGTTTATCAGACGGGCGTCCAAGAATTTTGGACGCTCGTTCAACAATTGTGCATGGCGGACGGGCGTCCAGTTCACTGGACGGGCGTCCAAGGCAGAAAAAATGCAAAAATTATAAAATTTCATACAATTTAATTTCAAATTTGCATTTTCTCATTAAACTTAAATAAAACTTCAAAAATTCAAAAGAAGAACGACGAAATACATAAAATCACTAGAAAATAGGTAAAAACAATAGAAAATAGTGGGTTGCCTCCCACCGAGCGCTTTTGTTTTACGTCGTTGGCTCGACGAACAACCTAAGAACGCTAGTCATCGTAAATTTCCGACCAATCCACAACTCGGATAAGACGGCGGAGCATGTCAATCGCCGGAGGGAAGTCATACTCATCTTGCAAACCCCAATCCTCACCAGCTACATCAACACCTCGAAAATGTTCAACTTTGCAAACTACTAGCGCTTAAATCACCGAGATCGGATCATTGAGGATTGTGTACGGACGTCATAGAGCCTCCTGTAACTCCTCAGTAGTGAAGTCTCCACCTCCCGAACAGCGGGGAACAATAAGAACATAGGTGACAGTCCTAATGCGGGTACTAACATCAAAGTCTACGTGCAACACTATAGTCCCTCCCGGTCCATCGTCTACAGTGATAAGTGGGATCCTCCTAAGGAAAGTTAACTCCTCTGGTAGAACTCCGAAATCCATCTCTAGAAAGCACAACTAACTGACAGATATAAACAAAAGCAAATCTTAGTAAACTAAATTTAAATACTAAAACTACAAAAACACAAAACAAAAACAACTAAAGCTAACGATATCTAGGATGCCTCCTAGTGGCGCTTTTGGTTAATGTCGTTAGCTCGACACCGTTTAAGCTCAGCCTGGATCAGGCCATTTGACTTTTCTGCTAGCCACTACCTCGTCTAGACTTTGATTAGCAGTTTGGCTGCAGAAACAACACTTAACACATGGGGTAAAATCTTTGATAGCTTTCCAAACACGTTTAAACTTCCCCATGGTTGACTTTCTCGTCTTCAGAGCCTTCTGATGACGTTTCAGCTGACGCTCCCTCTCAAACTCTTCCATATCCCAACTACCTGCTAGAACTTCTTCAGATCGACCACTACCGTTATCCTCTGAAAACAGGTCGGGTGAAAACTCGTCAAATTCTTCAACTTCTGTAGCACCACACCCAAGAATATCGAGGAAACGGACAATCAAAGGTTTCTCTTTAGGTTCACCAATATAGTGCTTACACCTTTGACCATTCACTCGAAACGGTTGGTCACCATAACCTCGTAGTTCTAGAACGCCTCCAGGAATAATTTGGAGAATCTTAAAGGGACCGAACCATCGTGTCCTCAGCTTACCAGGGAACAGATGTAACCTGGAATTATATAATAAAACTTGTTCCCCTACATGGAATTCTTTTTTCTTAATTTTGGCGTCATGGAGGAGTTTCATCTTATCTTTGCTAATCCTGGCGCTTTCGTAGGCCTAGAGTCTGAATTCGTCCAACTCATGCAAATCTAACTGCGATCGGTGCTTACCACAAGATTGGGAATCAAAGTTCAGAAACTTCGTAGCCCAATAAGCTCTATGCTCTAACTCGACTGGCAGATGACAAGGCTTACCATAAACCATTTGATATGGAGATGTACCCATAGGAGTCTTATAGGCGGTCCTGTATGCCCATAGTACATCATCCAATTTCAAACTCCAGTCTTTCCTATGACTGTTAACCGTTTTTTCCAGGATTTTCTTGATACTCTGGTTGCTCCTTTCAACCTGATCACTAGTCATCGGATGATATAGTGTGCCAGTCTTGTGACGAACACCATACTTCTCAAGAACTTTCTCTAGGGGTCGGTTGCAGAAGTGCGTCCCTTCATCACTGATCAAGGCACGTGGACATCCAAACCTCACGAAGATGTTTTTCTTTAGAAATTTCATTACCGTCTTATGATCATTGTGAGGAGTGGCTTGAGCCTCCACCCATTTTGACACGTAGTCTACGCAGACTAAGATGTATTTATTACCACAAGATGATGGGAACGGCCCCATAAAATCGATACCCCATACATCAAAGACTTCGCATTCTAGGATGGGTTTCAAAGGCATGTCAAAACGCCTTGTCAGAGTACCGGTTCTCTGGCATCTATCACAAGCTTTACAGAAAGCTTCTGTGTCCTTAAAGATCGTAGGCCAATAGAAACCGGATTGGAAGATCTTAGCAACGGTTTTCCACGGACCGAAGTGACCTCAGTGGGTCCACTGTGGCCTTTGCTCAATAATATCGCGTTTGCTTTCAGTTACGGAACACATCTCCTAAGCAAACCATCTTTCTGAGATCTTAAAAGATAAGGTTCATCCCAAACGAAAGATTTTAAATCAGAGAAGAACTTTTTTTTCTCCTGATAAGACAATTCTGGATCGAGATATCGGGCATGAAGGTAATTTACAATGGAAGAATACCATGGAACATCCGGAGGGCAACCGTCGATAAGCATAATATTCTCTAGAGGAAAGTATAGATCTATATCATCTGGATCATCCTTTTCCTCACTCAACATTCTTGAAACATGATCCGCCACTACGTTTTCACAACCCTTTTTGTCTTTAATTTGAACATCAAACTCTTGTAAGGTCAGTATCCAACGTAGTAAGCGCGGTTTGGCCTCTTTCTTAGTCATCAGATATCGCAAAGCAGCGTGATCAGTCCACACAATCACTTGAGCACCTAACAAGTAACTACGAAACTTGTCCATAGCAAAGACTACGGCCAATAATTCCTTTTCAGTAGTAGTATAGTTAACTTGAGAAGGATTCAATGTGTGATCAAGCGTAATAGATTGGTTGGAACTTACCTTTGATTCTTTGTCCTAGAAACGACTGTTCAACCGCATAGTTTGATGCGTCGCACATAAGCTCAAAAGGTAGATTCCAGTCAGGAGATATAAGAATTGGAGCAGAGATTAAACGGTCCTTAAGCTCCTCAAACGCTTGCTTGCAGCTCTCATCAAAATTTAACTCAACGTCTTCCTTAAGTAAATTAGACAGGGGCTTGGCTATCTTGGAGAAGTCTTGAATGAATCTTCTGTAGAAACCAACATGTCCAAGAAAACCTCTCACTTCACGCACATTCTTGGGATAACTCATCTTCTCGATAGCTTCTACTTTCGCCCTGTCAACTTCTATACCTTTGTTGGAGATTTTGTGGCTAAGAACTATTCCTTCATCAACCATGAAATGGCATTTTTCCCAATTGAGCACTAAGTTCTTTTCCACGCATCTGGATAGCACTTGGTCAAGGTTGTCAAGACAATCATCAAAAGACTGACCAAAGACCGAAAAATCGTCCATAAAGATTTCCATACACTTTTCAACTAGCCCGTCAAAGATAGCCAGCATACATCTTTGAAAAGTAGCTGGAGCATTGCAGAGGCCAAATGGCATTCGCCTGTAAGCGAATGTACCATAAGGGCAAGTGAAATTGGTCTTTTCTTGGTCAGCTGGATCAATGGGTATTTGGAAGTATCCTGAATATCCATCCAGAAAGCAATAGAATGTGTGCCCCGCCAGGCGCTCTAGCATCTGGTCAATGAATGGAAGGGGAAAATGATCTTTCATTGTGACCTCATTGAGCTTTCTATAGTTGATACAGACTCTGTAACCAGTGACAAGTCTCAATGCTATTTCCTCTCCCTTCTCATTCTTCTCAACCGTAATTCCACCTTTCTTGGGAACTACTTGAGTCGGGGAAACCCATTCACTATCAGCGATGGCATAGATGATTCCCGTGTCCAGAAGTTTGATAATTTCCTTTTTAACCACCTCTTGCATATGAGGGTTGAGCCTCCTCTGGGGCTGTCTAACACATTTTGCACCCTCATTTGTCTTGATCTTGTGCATACAGATGTCCGGAGATATCCCTCTGATATCTCCTACTTGCCAACCAAAAGCTTTTTCATTCTTCTTCAAGACGTTGATCAATTTCATTTCCTCTAAACGAGATAACTTGGCAGATATAATCAAAGGAAGCTTGTCACCTTCTCTTAGAAACACATACTTAAGATGTTTAGGCAACGGCTTCAACACTAAATCTGCAGGGGGGTCCTCTAAACTAGACTTAAGATCTCCACTTTTCAACTCAACATCGCTGAGTTTACTTAGCGGTCCCACTGCCAAAGCTTCTCCTTCCAACAGCTCATCCTTAAATTCAGCTTCCAACTGTTCTAGACTCACCACACCATGATTATTCAAATTGTCAACCAATCGCTCATATTCTGTTGCAACAGCCATGACTTTCCTTTCCATGTTGTCATTAAAATCATCTGACAAATCTTCAATGGAAAAACCGGTTGGAGGACCAGAAGGTACTTGAATGGATCTTGAGACATTATAGCTTACCTCTTGGTCACCAATTCGTATCGTCAGTCGCCCACCATCCCAGTCGATGAGGGCTCTGGCTGTAGACAGAAAACGTCTACCGAGAATCAGGGGAACATTATCATCCTTATCAATGTCTAAGACGTACCAGTCGACGGGAAAGGTAAATCTATCAATTTGAACTAGCACGTCTTTCAGGATTCCCGCTGCTTTCTTAGAGGATCTATCAGCAAACTGAAGGTTCATGGTGGTGGGTTCTAGAAGATCAATTAATCCCAGCTGTTTGCATACAGACAATGGCATGAGGCTTATAGATGCACCCAGGTCACACAAAGAGTTAGGGAAGACCAGGCCTCCCATTAACACTGTAAGCACGAATTTTCCAGGGTCACCTCTCTTGGTTGGTAAGTTTTCATAGTTGATCATTGAACAATCCTCACCAATCAGTCTCTCCATGTCTGACAACTTCTTTCTCGAAGAAACAACATCCTTGATAAAATTTGTATACTTAGGCATTTCAACCAAGACCTTGGATAATGGAAGATTTACCTGAGTATTTTTCAAAAGATTCAGCATCTTTTCATACTTCTTATCCTCACTTAAGGGGATGTTGCTCTTTCGTGGTGGAAATGGAAGCTTTCTCAGATAATTCTCAGAAAAGACTTTCTTTGAAGATGCATTGACAGCTTTGTCCTCCAGATCCTTCCACCTAACGGCTTTTTCAAACTTTTTATTAGTTAGGGGATCAGCCTCCTGACTTCCACTTGTTTCTTCACTCCTCAGGGGATCAGACACCTGAGTACTTCCCACTTTTTCACCTCTCAGGGGATCAGCCACCTGAGTATTCTCTTTCGGCCAAGGGGAGTGTAGGTGCTCAGCTTTCCCTCCTGCCTTATCAATGGCAGGAGGGGCAAGTGGTTTCCCTGGTGGGAAGGACCACTAACTTGAGTACCACTTCTTAAATTCATTGCACTGGCCTCCTCTCTACCGTATGGAATTGATGGTACGAGGTCAGTACATTGGCCGTTGTTCAAATCGGTTTGAGCAACTTCACCACCCTTTGGATTCTTCTCAGTGAAACTGGGCAGTTGCCCTGGGGGTCTTGAAGCTAACTGTTCAGCCAGTTGCCCGATTTGCCTCTCAAGGTTCTTATTTGTAGTCATCAGCAGTTGAATGCTTTTATTTTGCTCCTCCAATTTAGCTTCAAGATTGTTAGATTGGGAGGGGCCTTGAGAGTTTTGGAAATATGGCTGGCTGCGCCGACTTTGAACTTGAGAATTTGAATTGGAAGGCCAATTCTGATTGAATCTCTGAGTAGGATTGGAAAAATTTGAGTTTTGGTTCTGATTAAAACCAGGATTTCTATTGAAGTTTTGATTCTGATTGAAATTGGAAATTGGATTGAAACTTGAAGATTGGTTAAACCCTTGGTTTTGATTATTCTGGCCAGAAAACTGATTGAACCTTTGATTGTTCTGGCCATAGAACGCATTCACTTCAGCATTCTGTCCGTTCATAGGACAGAATCTAGATGTGTGCCCCACCCCGTCACAATTCTGACATGTGACTTGATTATACTGTCCATAATCATGAACATCATTCACTTGATAAGGTGCGGGGGATTAAATTGACACCGGTCATTCATATGGCGGTCGGCGGCGATTTTAGCGATGCAAACACGAGGGTTCTGCGGGAAAGAAAGAAGTTTGATTTATCGGATTTGAAACTTGAGATGTTTGCCATCTCGCTTCAGCGAAGATAGCGATCAAACTTTGCATGTTTACCTCCTCAACCTTAGGAGGAGGAGGGGGTGCTTGAATTGCTTGATAAGATGGAGCATAGTTATATTTAGCAATGTCCTCGAACAATGCCCATCTCTCTTCAGGTGTTTTATTCAAAAACGCCCCACCAGATGAACTATTGACCATGCCTTTTGTAAGCTCGGTCAATCCACTAAAGAATGTGTTGACTTGCCTTTGCAAAGTGGCAAGCCGTGGTGAGACACTTTCGTCACAGAGATTTGAATCTTTTCCAAAGAATCGAAGAAAGATTCATTCTCTTTCTCAGTAGAAAGTGAAAATCTCGTTTAAACACTCAATGCTTTTTTGAAGGTGGGAAGTATTGACTCAGGAACTCCTTTTCGAGTTCAAATTTCAAATGGTAATTGATTCGGAGGGAAGAGAAGTATACCACTCCTTCGCTTCTCCCTTTAGAGAAAATGGAAAAAGTTTCAGCTTGATGGCATCCTCACTTACTCCTTGGATGCGTGTGGAGCCGCATATCTCCAAGAATGTATGCAAGTGAGTGTGTGGATTCTCCGACTGAAACCCATGAAAGATTGATGCATCTTTGCATCATCTCGAATGAGGCCAGGCCTTAGCTCAAAGGTCAATGCGATGATGATTTGGAATGACAATAGCCGGGTTGGTCGTGGATCGCGCCAGGCATGGCGTAGTCTGCCAACGTACGTCTATCATTAGCACCCATTACTACAAAATCAGTGATTTCCTTGGCTAACTGATCCTCAAGATCTTGCTCGGCTCGCTCGCTGCGAACCGCAGAATGCAGGATCCGCTGCTTGGCCGACTACGTTCGCTTCGGGTCGTGGGTGTATAGTGACGGTCCTTTTTGACTCCGAGTTTGCATAAACCGGACCAAAAACAAGTGAAAGCAACCTAAAGACTAAGAATTAAAAGCCTAACTAAAAATTAAAGCCTAAGAAGAGAAAAGAAATGAAAATAGTTAAGACAAGGGCACAGACGGACGTCCAGAAACCTGGACGGTCGTCTGGCTGGAATTTGAACAAGACGGGCGTCTGGAGTTCCAAACGCTCGTCCAAAAGGTTGAAGAAGTGGACGGACGTCCAAATTGGATGGACGCTCGTCCAACAGGTTAAAAACGGCTCGGATTTGAAAAATTTAGAACAGACGGGCGTCCACTGGTCTAGACGCCCGTTTGGAAGCAAAAAACGAAGCAGGTATGGAGAAGAACAGCAGGAAAAGGAAAACAGAAAAACAGATCGAAAGAACGAACTAATCACAAGGGGCTATAGATAGAAGATCTTAAACCCTAACTAAAACCCTAATATCCTGATTATAACTAACTTAAAAGGATAAAAAAAAAACAGGAAATAAAGTTAAAACAAGAAAATAAAACTAGACAACCGTCCGGTTCCCCGGCAACGGCGCCAAAAACTTGTCACGGATTTTATTAACAAAGCAAACAAGTAATAAATATTTATAAATCCGGTTTCCCTCAAGTATAAGGATCGTAGTATAGAGGTTAATACCGGGTCGATCTTACGGGGAATCGGGGTTGTGAATTCTAGTTTTTATTCCTAACCTAACTATGTCACGATTACTACTACTAAACAGAAACGAAAATAAAACAGTGAATAACTTAAACGGAAGATAACAAACGTAAACTGGACAGAAGATCGAGATCTAAAGCCAGGAAAATATAGTTGCGAACCAATTTAAACTAAACTAAACCTAATATGCAATAAAAGACTAACTAAGCTAAACAATTCAAATTCAAGGGGTTTTAATCAATAATTTACGAACGAACAAGCAATTGATCCACCTATCCTACAACTATCAATTTCGATCTAGATTATCTCATGATTTCTAACCAAGTTGTGATTCACCTAACCACGGTATGAACTCCTAATTTCTTAGACAAGTTCTCCTATCAATCTTCTATCTTTCGATCTAAAGATTAATGCTTTCAAATCAAGGTGTGAAATCTCTCAATTTCTAACCTAGAAATCTAACCTAATAACTCTCGTTAATTAGATTTAAGATCTATTCTTTATCATGGTGATCTAAAGTTTAACATGATTTTCATCAACATAAACAATCAACATGCAAAGATCTTTCGATGTAAATTGCATAACAACATGAAAAACATGATAAAGAAACAACTTGAATTAAAATACTCACAAGATAATCAAGAACAAAACTGAATTGTTGATTGGATGGCTTCACAACGCTTGTTCAATGGAGGTCTAGCCTCTTAACATCCTCTTTGAAACTCGAATTGTTTAGAGTAAAAGTGCATAAAAGTATTTAAGTAAAAGTCGTTTTGTAAACTAAGGAAAAAACGCAGCTTAGCCGCCTCAGGGTTTTAGGGTTCGAATATATGGTGATCTTGGGAGAAAATACGCTGCCTTTATATAGAATTCAAGTCGGTTCTACTAAGTCGGCTCTCGGGCGCCCGTCTGGAAAGGGTGAACGCCCGTCCAGCTTGTGTAAACTTCTTCGAGTCGGGCCGAGCTGGATCAGACGCCCGTCCTTCTTTAAATTGGACGCTCGTCCAGGAAAAATCTAAACATCCTGAATGTAAAAGCTCCTCCTGGACGCTCGTCCAGGATGTCAAACGCCCGTCCACTCTGGACGCCAGTTCAAGCTGCTGGACGCCAGTCCAAGATCGACTTCATCTTGATTTCTTCATCTCTATCTCTTTTCATCAAATCCAATCATCATTATCTTTTTTTATCATCAATGAAATTCGACTCTTATCTCTTTTTGATCAACATTTGAGCATCAAACATGTACCTATAACACATTTAAACATCGCAAAATGTAATGTCGTCCAAATAATCATAAGAATCACAATTAATACACCAGAATTAACCTATTTTGCGAATAACTCATTTAAAACCTCATTCGCTTAATAAATCTATTAAACACTCGTTTCTAATGCAAATTATACGAATATGAAGAGAAATATCATAGAATATAGCGTTATAAATCGTATAAATTCACCCTTAACAGGTTGATTAGGCCAAAGCTCACTTGGAAGCCGAGCAAAAGGTAACCGATGGTCTGAAGAGACAGCTGGAGGAGCTGAGTTCCGGAGT